>CM046044.1:37060559-37328059 GCA_025215565.1 Flaveria ramosissima | reverse complement strand
TAAAATGATGCATATAATGTATAAATAAATGAAAAATAATATATTTTAGCCCTTTTTTAATAGTTTTAAAAATTAGTCTAAGGTCAATCACATATTTAAAATTCATAAGAACGAAAAAATTTACTTCTCATTATCACAAACATTTTTATTTGAATTTAACAATATACAATTAGCATAAAACATAAGGAGTATATGTATTTAGAAGTAGATCTGTGAGTTTGATACGTAAGCTCCTTACTATCACGAGATAAAGTGTTGGTTTAGTATAAAACAAACACGAGTCAACTTCTTGTCAAACTCTTGTACAAGCTTAGCTAAATAGATCGAGTCGCCTGAACACTTCACGTCTTTTAATAGCAGAATAAATTATCTTATGTATTTCATTACCTTGGTCTATGTTGATGAGAGAGTGGGCAGCAAAGTAGTATCATAATTTGAAGACTTGTTTGTAAATTGATAAGATTTTGGTGGTCAATCTATGAAACCTCAAACCTACGATATTTACTATAGTTGCCAACCACCAGTTTTAATGTTAGAGAAATGTTTAAATAAAAAAAATTTTAAAACTAAAAAGTATAAAAAGTAATCTCAACCATTAATCACTTTAATTAATGGTTAAGATCAATTCGTAGAAAAAAATTTGTTAGAGTGGTATTTTAAGAATAACCACTTTTGTTGACTTTTTACAAGTTCTCTTATTTTTTTAAACATTCGTAAGTTTTATGTACGACATCATTTTTTTTAATAAAAATTACACCACAAAAACGAGCATTTTCTTATCTTTAAAACGAGACAACATTGTTTTATAAAAAGATAATTAATTTTTTTACGTTTTAAGCCTACGTCTCGTTGTGTGTCTTTAGTGCAATTAATTGTGTCTTTTTGTTAGTTATTTTGTTTTCCTGAATACTATTATGTTCTTTTCTAAAATGATGAATTTTAAAAAGATATAATGGTAGAATAATATTGTTGTACATCTCTAATATGTATAACATAATAATAAAGTAACAACTAATTGATATAATACATTAAAAACAATAACAAAATAACATAATTTCTCATTATGTATTTTTGTTATCATGTGTTATCTTGAATAATAAAAGTTTTGAAAAATATATTGATGAAATAACATCATAGTGTATTTTTAATTATAAAACATAATGATAGATAACAAATTTATATAACAATAAAGAACAACGACAAAAAAATAACACATTGTGTTACCTTCAACATCATGAGTTGTGTAAAAAATACATTGGTGAAAGTATATAATTATGTATTTCTAATTGTAAAACACAATTAGATAACAAGATAATATAATCTATAGAAACAGTGACAAAAATAACACAAAATGATCTAAACCGTAAAACACAATAATAGATACATATAACAAATTATATAAAATATATGACACAATGAACTAATATTTGACATAATGAACGTATAAGAGACAATAATCAATATACCCTCCTCTTTAAAATAATAAAAGGACACCTGTCAAGCACACAATTTTTTTTAGACTTTTTAAATTAAACAATATTTTTAGTATAACCCTTCCTATAAAATTATATATAATTAGAGAGTGGGAAGAAAAAGTAGTACCATATGCTAATGACTTGTTTGTCAATTGAAATGATTTGGTGGTCAATCTATGAAACCTAAAATATGCATTGTAGTTGTCGACTACCAATTTTAATATTAGAGCATTCACAGTTGGTTTTCTGTTTTTATGTGAGTGTGTGTCTTATATTATAAAAATGGTTGTGAGTATTTGTGAGTGAATGAGAGAGAAAATTTATGGGGATTGTACCATGATTCCTCATATTTGGGGAAACACGATACAACTCCCCCATTAATTTTTTAATATTTTAAAAATGATTGTGAGTGGATGAGAGGGAAAAGCTAACGATAAAGATATAAAATAGTATTAGTAAATTGAAAAAGAGAGTAAAAATATAATATTTTTAATATAAATATGAGAATATGAATGGAAAAACTAGTATGAATACTTTGTATATAATTAGAGTGGGTAGCAAAAGTAGTGCGTACGCTCAGGACTTGTTTGTCAATTGATAAGTTGATGGTCAATCTTTGAAACATAAAATATGCACTGTAGTTGCTGAACACCAGTTTTAATACCATAAATAATACGTAATCTTTGTAAATTGAAATCATAAACATAATGAATCAATCTCTTCTTAAACTTCCCCCATGGGAAAACTTTATAGAATAGTAAACTAGTTTTAAGAATGTTTCAATTAAATTATTTATATTTTTATTTGTTTTAATCAGGTCATTGATATTTTTATTTGTTCTAATCAGTTCACTAAAGTTTTGAGAGTGTTCCAATTAGCTCACTCTATTTTTTTAAACCTTTTAAATAATTCACAATTTTTTAAAATGATTCGATTCTTTATAAATATTGTTAATATTTTATACATTTCAATTGTTTTAAAAATATTTTTACAATTAATGAGGTATCTAATTAGAACAACTCTAAAACTTTAGTAATCTAATTGGGGTAAAAAAATTATAAGTGACCTGATTGAGACAAAAAAAAGTTATGAGTGAGCTGATTGAAACAAATAAATTTATGAGTGACGTAATTAGAACAATCTTAAAACTTGATTATTATTTTACAAAGTTATCCCTATATATAATATCTTTTCATCTTCTTATACTCTTATTTACCCATTTCACAAGCGTCACTAATTTTAATATAAGCCTAATCAAAAAACATATATAATTTTAGTTAAAAGGCTAATGATAAAATCATTGGAGGTAGAGTCGTGTGACTACACTTAAGGTCAAGGCAGCCAGATTTAAAGCGGGTTTGTGTAATTTAGTTGTGTTGTAGTTGGCTATAGAGTAACATATATCGTTCAGAAAATATAATGTGTTTTCTCTAGACTAGTTTAAGTTATAAAAAAACTATATTTAAAGATAATCTAGATTAAATATAGAAAATAGACTTTGTACGGAGGTGAATGTAACAAATTATTTATGATTGTATGAGACAACAGGATAAAGGTGATTTCAAGTATATAAAAAAGAAAAGAAAAGGTAAAAACATAATTAAAAGATTATTAATAAGATAATTTTCATTGTTTAACAGCAACTAGTAGGATTTTAGGATAAAGTTATAACAATTAGGACTGTAAACGAATCAAACGTTTAGTGAACAGTTTAATAACCAATTGACAGCAAGTTTATTTATGTTCATTTGTTTGATTAATGGACGGACACGAACAAGAATTTTCTTTCGTTTAGTCAAACAAAATTGAACAGAGCTTACGTTTATTCATTTATGTTCGTTTAACATTCGGTAATGTGTTCATTAATGTTCGTTCGTTTATGTTCGTGATAATTATGTCAAGTATGTTTGGATAATTATGTTATATATTTATTTATGTTGGTGAATTTTGTGTAATGTTTATGATGAAAATGCTTATTTTATTATAAAATTAATATATAATCATTTGTATTTATTTATGCTAATGAACGTTCTTTTATGTTTGTTATGTTCATGAATATTTATTTGTATTCATTTCGTAAGATTGTGTTTATTAAGTGTTCGTGAGCAGTTCATTTACTTAATGAACGAATATGAACAATAAATCTTGTTCGGTAAGTATTCATGAACGATTTATAAACATATTCATTTACTTAGTGAAAAAACGCGAAAGAGGCTTATTTATGTTCGTTTAAAAATCTAATAACAAGCTCCATGATTTGAACTCCTAACACTTTTATTTAAGAAAATATATCATTTTACTCCCAAGTTTCTTTTAATATACAGGTTATTGGGACGAATAAATAATTAAATACTCCAACATGACGTATGTTTTAATAAAATTTATGAAATATGGCTTTGTGACTTGTGAGCCAGCAGGTCATGTGATATTATAAAATTTAAACAAATAGTTGTGAAATCTTGCCTCCTAACGTGGCAGCTCATGATTGGTCAATGCGGAATTTTTGCAGAGGATAGGGTCATCTAATCATTTTGTCAACCTAAAGTGGTAGTCAACTTTAGGATACTTTAAGGTAAATTTTGTTTTTTAAAACAAGAAAATTGATTTTTTATTGTAACTTATAATAAAATCGTGTAGGATATGAAGATTTTGTTTTGGAAAAAAATAAATTGTAGGCATAATAGTTCAATAATAGTTTGAGTGCTTACTTGTTCTTGATGACAAGAGTTGCCTATTAGTTAGTATTAATAACATGAGTTGCGCATAAGAATGAAAAACATAAATCGCTAGTTATGTAGAATGTAGGCATAAGTTAATACGGTAACAATATAGCTTATTAGTTAAAATAGCATGAGTTGTGATAGTCTGACAAAATACGAGTTGCTTAAGTATATGAGTTGCATTCAGTTCCTACTACACTTGTACATAGTTAAAAACCAATGAGTTCTTAAATGGTTAAACCGTTTAGCATGTATCTAGCTTGCATACCTAGTTATGTAGCATATTAATGCTCTAGTAATGCACAACAATGGGTGAACTTGATGAGTAATGAATAGTAATGTATAGTAAAATAAATTAATTCATTAAAAGGCCTAGCCAGACGTCACTTTCGCTCTGTTGCATGCCACCTTCCATATGCTAGAGTGGCGTATGATACGCCAGTCCTTGCATGCCATACGCGGGACGTTGAACCAAACAAGTTTTGCACTATTTTATGATGTGATAGCTTATATCCCTTAGGATATTTGATCCTATATGATTAGCATTAAAATAAATAATCTAAGGAATGGATTTTGTGGGTATACCTCATGACTAACTGAGGATGAAGATAAAGACTCAACCAAGTGATTGTGAAGAACAATTTTGTTTTGTACATGATAGTTTGTGAAAAATTATTTAATTATCTTATAAACATGTAAAAAATATTTACAAAGATTAAACTTGCTAATCATGAATAGTAGTAACTAAGTCTAGCTAACTGACTTATATCATCTAGTCATTCAATATGTAAACCTTAACCATGTATTTTGGGAATGTACTAATTTTCTAAGACCAAAATGTTTGAATTTTTATATACTTTTGCCATTGTGTTTAAAAATTTAGGTGCTACATATACATCACTTTTAATGTTATTTCTAAGTAGGATTAAATATAAGAAAATGATATCAATGTTACATGTAAATTGATACAGAGCGTCTATGATTTTTTAAAGTTGCATATCGTATTACATATCTTTACTATGATAAATAAGAATTAAGAGGGACACGCGATATATTCCTAGGATGTTTAATTATTATTTTTTTGTTTCTCGTTTGTGGTCGACCCTTAAATCATAAAATTTATTTGCTTATTTTCTTCCTTCACCATCCCCAAGATTGATTTTATGTGAAAAGTTTCTATATATAATCATGTCTCATTTTCTTTTTTTATGTGAATTCTTTTTCTTTGGGATTTTTAAATTCCCATCCTCAAGATTAATTTTTATACACAATCACCTAAACTCTAAAACAATACTCACAAAATTATCCTTTCTTATTTTCAGTATTATTATGTTACTACTTAAAGTTTTTATTTTTACGTAATTTCAATAGTTTTTATTTTTACGTAATTTCAATAATATAGTATCTCAGTTCTAGAATCTTAATTATCAATTATTTAATTTAATAGCATACACTAATACTGTTAAATTGAATAGCATCGACTAACAAAATTTCAGGTATGATATACACACACATACACATACACTAATAATAATGTTAAATTGAATAGCATCGACGAACAAAATAAATACCACTTGTTCTTCTAATCTTAAATAAGAATTATCTTCTCTTTAATATCATATGCATTTTGGCATTTTACCATATAAAGATGTTTAACACATTTGATTTTTTTGTACCTTATCTTTACAACAATGCAAGTAAAAAAACTATAGAGGTCAATGAGCAGATACCTAAACGACCTGCAACGCACAACAACGCAATCACGCAACCATACCTTTACAAATGGTGTTAACATTAGTTGTAAAAGTTTTCACGCGTATTTTATGAAATGTCTATCACCTTTAATGGTATTTGTAGCTCACTAGAATGATTCACCCAAAGTTACAATGTTACTATAGTCTTGAAATTGGTATAATAGTGTGATTTATACCGTAACATTAGGTCCAAACTCATTATAACGATGCATTCAAATTAGCAGAGTTAATGCATTGTTGTAATTGATCATGCTTATTTTCTCATAGACAAAAACATATTGTATGCAAACGTATACAATATTGCAAATTGTAGTATTTTATGACGACAATTATCGTATAACATCATTAAATGATAGATCTAGGGTGTTTATGAGTCGAGAACCAAACCAGAATTGATTATGGCAGGTTTACAGGACCACAATCCGATCATTTTATGAGTGGTCCGTTTCTGGATTATGCATGTTTCGCGTGTCAAGACATTATGGGTCGGGTATGACTGAAAGGTTAGTTTGTCTTGAAAGTTTACAGGATTGAGGACAGACCATTTTTTAGGTGGTCAGCTTTCGGGTTATGGGGGATTCGCTAGTCAAGGCGCATAATGGGCTAGCTGGTAGACCGAAAAGGTTAACTGGACTTGAAATTTCATTTAGTCTATAAACTTTCATGGGAACTTACCATTAGAGTTGCAGCTATTTTATTTCTATCTAGATTTTATATATGTGTTTGCCTTCTGGTATATTTGAATATGTAAGATGACATTTGATTTTTGACATTAAACTCTAATGGTTAGTTTGCTAAAAAGTTTACGGCCCAAATGAAATTTAAAGCCCAACTAGCCTGTCTGGTCCTACCCGACCCATTATACGTCCCTACCACAAAACTTGCATAACCCGAAACAAGACCAGCCAAAAAAGGGTTGGTACTCAGTCCCGTAAGCCTGCAATAATCGGTTCCAATCCCGATTCGTTGGTCCAGGACTCCAGGCCAATGTGGTTCTCGACACACGTAAACCCCAAAATCTTGATGTGTGTGCAAGAGAGGTCAAAAACTCAAGGAAAAAAAAGGACCAAATTAACCGACTAGGTAATGCCGGTCCAGTCAACACCAATCAGTTATAGAAAGCGTTTGCTCGATCTTGCGCTCTAAGAGCGAACCATTAACCGACATGAAATGCTAATCACTCCAATGCTCAAAAATTCTATTGATGAATAGAGTGATGTGGGGCTAGCAGGTTTCGTGGCTCCTTTCTATATTTGTAGTGGATTAATTTTTCTACAAAAATTAAGCGTTTATCATAAATTAGAACTTCAAAACGGCAAACTTAACGATAAACCTACCCACTAAACAACCCTGCAGCCTGCACACATTCAGTCCTCCTGGTCCTCATCTTCATCTTCTTCAGAGTCATCTGTGCCAATGTCCTGCAAAATTAAGTCCAGTTTAATCGATAACTAAAGCCCCTAAGAATAAATGCGATGATTGGATCCGTTTACTTATGGTTGATCTTGAACAGTTTAAACGGGTCAAATAAAAATTTTGGTTATGAATGAAATGGATAGGAGTCAAATGTCAAACCTGTAGAAAGCCACTTAAAAGTGTATTTTTATGTTTTAACGGAAACCATATAAACTGATTTATTTGAAAAAAATCAGATTATTGTTGTAACTGTATGAGTTCATATTAACTATCTATATGTAATGAACATCCTTTTGTCAAACATATTCAAATTGACCCGACCAGAATCGGTGCATGCTAGAAATCAGCCATTTTAGACCAATACTCAACCCGTCCAATGTTTACAGTCCAATTGTTGTTTACCTCTTCATCCTCCTCATCACCAAAGTCCTCTTCATCAGCATCCTTATGATCAAGAAATTTTGGAAAAAATCAGTAGGAAGAAAACTTCATTAATCATGGATGCAGTTATATGATAAATAAAAAACATGAAAGAAGAAAATAAAAGGATTACATTGTTGAAATACGAAAGAGGATTAACCCATAAATCCTCTTTAATCAATTCAGCAACCTGCAATACATAATTAAGCATTATGAAGTCAAAAAAAGGTTTGAAGTAAGCATATGTATGTTAGCAAGTGATTAAAGGATCTCGTGAACATACTCCATCATGAATTTCATCCGAAATCAAATCATCTTTCCGTTGGGTCCCACTGAACCAGCTAAAGAAGCTGCATCAAAAGGTCCTTGAAAATATAAATAATTTGCATGAAAAACACTTAGAAAAGGAAAACCAGGTTGGTCAAACAGGTAAAAAAGAAAAAACCAGTTGAACTGTTAAGGCGTGTCAAGCATTGTCTGAAATGTATCCAAATGCTTATAACCTCCTAGATCATTTTATTTAAGAAAACTAGATCACTAGTTTGATGATAAACTTTTTTCAAAAAATCATATTCGATGTAGTAATTTATAAAATCCAAAAAGGAGGACAGAGAGGCTTCAACCCAGTCTGAAATATAAAAAATAAGTTTTGACCGTGTTGGTTCAGGCCCCTTTGACTTACACACACTCAAGACACACTTTGGACGAATGTTTCTGTTATTTCACTCAAAAGAAATTACAATGGACAATTGAAAAAGTTACAATATTGCAGACTGCTTTTATATAAGAAAAAATAATAAACGTGCAACAAATATTACTCCTAACAAAAAGCTAATAAAACAACTTTGAAGACTTCTTCAAACCTAGTAGCCCACGTCTAAGTCACACATGGATGACCAAATTTCTAGTTGACCCGTGAACCACCAACATCGAACCAGACTTACCCGTGACCCGTGAACAAAACCCGATTAACCCAACAGACCAAAACCCATATTGACCTTTTACATAATCCCATGCGTTATTCACCTCTAATGCCAAACAGATACAAAAGACGTATTTATTATGCCGACAACAATAAAGAAAAGAGAGAAAGATAAATCATATTTATTAACCTGTCATCCTCATGGGTCCTTTTCTTTCCGTTCTTTTCATGTGTAACTCCATTTGGTAGTCCCTGCAGAAAAATTAAATAACGGCCCCAAGATCAGATGACTACAAAAGGACGTATAGATAGACATAAAATAACAGAATTCTACCATGCCCTCTTTCCACTTGATTGATGTAGCAGTAATTTTTGTAGATCCCTCATCAAGAAATGTGAAAGTTTTTGTTAGCTTTGTATCCTCGAAGTATGGGTTGGGACTGAAGTTCTGAAATAAGTATGAGATCTTATAATTACTTATCATGCAACGAAATCAATCAAATACGCCATGACAGTTTCAAGCATTATATATTAAAAATCCAAAAAAAAGGTTAAGGGTGTTTGGATGGGTATGATACTGTGACTCTAGTTGAAGTAATCAATTTTTAGTGTTTGGATGAAGGGATTTCACTTGTAATTGTTTGATTATTTTAACGGTTAATAATCAGTTTCATACAAGTTGCAACAAAAACTGATAATCAAAAGGTAAATTTATTTTGCCTAATTACCCCTTCTTTTAACCTGATTTGAAGGACTTCTACATGTTTTTCAGTCTCTCTCAAGACTTAGCTCCTAAAATGTAATCAAAACACGTCAAAACACTTGGCCAAAAGATTATTGACTATTACAACTTCAAATAGCAATAGAACAACAGAATACCATCTCATATTGCCCATTTAGTTACAGCTACTTATATTATTCAAACATCAATAATCACTTCTAAAGTGCACATCTAGACAGCAAATAATGAACACAAAAATTTCAATCAAAGGCGCATACATAAATGAAAATAATAGACAGATTTGATGTATTTTCTCTAATTATCGTTAAAGAAATAAAAAAACTTACAAATATGATTGAGTAACCCGACTTCACATCTTTCATATCTTCAACTTCGAGAGAGGTCAGATGCTTAAATATCTACTAGTACAAATGTATGTCAGAAAACAGAACTTAACACGGAGTATGTTTTCACGATTTAAAAAAATAACCTTCTGGTCTTCTTCATTCAGAAGATCAGCGAGAGCAGGATGACTCAAGAACTGCAAGAACAAGTCCAAATTAGATATAAACCTGATTATGAGATATTGAGCATTCAGAATCATATACTTTGTTGTAATTAAACAAGGTGTTGAAAAATGGATGCAGGATGTAGAAAAAGTTGACCACTTACAGCAGTTAACCAAAAGTCAGGAATTGATTTAATGATATCACTGCGCTTATTGTACACAGGCTTCCGAATCTCATTATATTTCTGCTCAATTTCCAATACTTTATCACTTGCCTCCTCATTGATCTGGAGCCAAAAATAAAAGATAGGAATTAGGAGGTTCTTGGATGTGATATTGAAAAAACTGTTATGAAAGTGATTATGTGAAAATGAGATTGTTAATCAGTTTAAAAGAATGAGTTTTGAAAGATAGTTTTCAAAAACGCTTCTGCTGCAGGACGTTGCTATAATCAGATAATTAGAGGTTTAAGTGCTTGGCAACTTTTATCGTTTGGAATTAATATATTAAATGATCAAACACATGTTATGTTTTCCTCTATTGCAACTTGAGTCACTTTTTCAGATTCAGATATTCAAGTGCTTAAAGTTAAAGACTTAGGTAGTCAAAGGCGCTAGGTGCACTCGAGGCGCAAACCTGTCACCTAGGCACTTACAAAGCGAAGGCCTCTTTAGACAAGGCGCACGGTATAAGCAAGCCATTTTTAGGGGTTTTATACATGCTTTAAGCTAGTTTAGGTTTGTTCCAGGCCATTTTAAGATGTTTCATACTACTTTAGCCTATGCCAGACCAATTGTTTGCAGAATTCGGCCGGAATCTGCTTCTATGCACCTTGATGGGCTGCACGCTGGCGGCGCCTAGGCGGGCGCCTTGTGCCCCTTGACTTCTACGATTAAAGAATTTTGATTGAATAACAAATAATAAATTTTTATGCAATTGTAGGTATTTTGGTTCCAAATATAATCATCTTTGCCAAGCACTCTACTTAGTAAAAAGATTAACACTAAAGCCCCTCTTTTAACGGGAGAAAATTCAACAGATAACACTGCAATATTGCTTCACAATCATCTAATGTTGCTTCACAGCATTCCAATGTTAGAAAAATCAAGATTAATCAGTACCCAATTGCCCGTTTTTACAACACTGCAATATTCGCAAAACCAATTGAAGAGTACACTGCAAATCGATGATGATGAGAAAAAGAAGTACCTTTTCGAGCTCATCTTGTATCTCCTGCAACTTTTCAATGGATTGAACAAGCTCAACGTCAATTTGCTCAGCTCCGTTGTCGATTTTTTCACCGATCTTCGGCTTCTTACCCTTGTCGGCCACCATTTTAGAAACCTCAAATTGGCCCAATTTCTTCTTGCTCTAGTCTTCACAGAGTTTGTGTGTGTGAACAAGAGGAATGAAGGTTTTGTGTTGTTTAGGGTTTTAGGATGTTTGAACAAAAGGATTAGGGTTTTGGGAGTAAAATATTGGGCTACATCAAAATCCAAACTCATCATCTTGACCGTTGTATATTACCAAAATACCAAGTGAAATAAATTTAAAATGTTTGATTTAAAAATTATATAATAAGTAGAGGTGTCGAATTGGTTGATTGTCGTGTCCGAATGGGTTTGGATCGATATGGGTTTATGTTAGGATGGATCAGTTAGAAAAAGGGTCATGTTTTGATGAAGATAGGTTCTGGTTAAGTTGAGTTCAGGTCATGATGGACTAACAAATTAATATAATATAACAACACTTTCGTTGTATCAAAATTTATATAAATACTAAATCCTCACCGCCAATAGCCTTATCGTCGTAGCTATATCAAACCGCACATTAACTTATCTTAATCTTCTAATAAAATAAGGGTTACCCGACGCCTTAATTTTATCTTTATCTACAAATCAAGGGTTACCAGTCTAATATTCACTTTCTCCCGCAATAAATATTCCGACAAAAAAGTTTTAGACTACTACCATTTACAACTCAACCCAACCTAACCAAACTAGGGGTGAGCAAAAAACCAAAATAACCGAACCGTAACCAAAATAATCGACGCAACCGAACCAATAAAACCGAAACCGCTAGTAAATCGACGGTTCGGTTTGATGATGTTTTAAAAACCGAATTTTTTGGTTCGGTTTTGGTTTTGCTTGTAACAAAAACCGAAAAAACCGAACCGAAACCATATAATCAAACTTGTAAATTTAGAGGTGTAATCATATACTTATAAAAATTATTAGCTTATTAGTTACTTATTTAACTTGTGTTATCTAAAAGAGATTAAATGTTTAGGTTTCAAGAAAAATATTTAATTTTTTTTATTTGAATTGATAGAGTAAAATGTTTTATTGAATATATTGTTCTTATATTTTATGAATTGCATTTAATTTTAATGTCAACTAAATTATAAAAATATATAGATTATATTTAGAGATCAATAAAATAATGTAAGGCCAAAGTTTTTAGCTTAAATTCATTACTTTAAAACATTTTTTTTAAAACTTGAAGCACAAATGATAAAACCGAAAAAAACCAAAAACCAAACCGAAACCGAAGTTAAAACCGAAAACCAAAAACCAAAAAAACCGAAATCGAACGGTTTTAAAAACCTAGAAACCGGAATATCGGTTTTTGGTTTCGGTTTTAGGCTAAAACCGAACCAAACCGACCATGCACACCCTTAATCCAAACTATTTATTATAATGCTAATTTATCTCTCTTTCACCTACACAATCCAACAAAACTCAATTTTTCACTCTCATTAGCAACCAAACCAAACCAATATTTTATTAAATAATGAGATAATGTTATAATTTTTAAAACAAAAAATTTGGATGAGGTAATGCTAGATTTGTTTAGATGATAAGTTTTATCAAAATATATATATTCAATATGAATGGTAATCTTAAAATTCATAACTAATCAATTTAGTTATAATTTGTTTTTTTCAGATTTTAAGACATGTAGCTTAGCTTTCAATTGTTCCATTTAGTTTTTAATGTTAAAAAAGTGTTAGATTTAAAGTATCAATCTTGTTATTTAAAGAGGTTTTATAAAGAGACCGAACTGCAAATTTATAACAATGACGTGCGGCAAAAAGACCTCAAAATTTTCATTCGCTTTAGGCCTCCAAAAAGCTAGAGCCGGCCCTGAATTTGACCACGCTAAGCGATCAATCTTACAAGTATTACGTGTCCTTGTCGACGAGCGAGATCTGGACTAAATGGACCTGTTGATCTATGTATACAGCCCATCTCAACCCCTCAAAAGAAAATTTATTTTCAATCTCTTAACCATTTTAACCCTTAAGAATTTTATTTTAGCTATCCTCGTATCTTGAAGAATTCTTTTGATCTATCCTGACCCAAAATTGTATCTATGTGTTTGTATTGTCAACTCTATATAAAAGTCATTAATAAAACAAGAAATAATGGATATGTGATAAGTAAAAAATAGTAAATAATGAAGATTAAGAATTATAAAATTATATATCAAGAAAAGATATAATTAAAATCTTATGATTTAGTTATATTAATAAATTATTAAAATAATAATATTTATATCTATCTATATATATAAAAGAAAGTTTTGAGGTGTCACTTGTCAAAATATTAGGCTTACTCATCTTAGTTTTCCCGCTTCTCTCTCCTAATAAATGATAAAATACATACTATTTATATTATTTAAACATTTACATAATAAAAAATAGATATTGTAAAAAGAATTATAGGTTTTTATTAAAAAACAAACATTAATATAACAGATAAAACTTTTCTTAAACACTTTTTTAAACACAAACGTTTTAAAAAGTGTTTTTAAGTATTATAAGGATGGTTTAAAAATGAAATTATTTATCAAAAGCAAAATTCATAAAAAAGTCTAAAATGAAATATTTATTTAATTCTTCTTTATGTATACTCTTTAACTTTTTTTTATGTTTTATGATATATATATATAAATTTTAGTTTGATCAAAAAGTTATATATGTATCGTTTTTCAAAGACTTAATTTTTTTCATCTCGGTGGTTTGATAAAGATTGTCATTTGAATTCAAAACATAAAATGCCTAGAACACAATGTGATTTCAAATTTTTTTTCATTTGACTCCATTTGATAAGCACAACTATTTCATTTGTCAATCTCGTTTGATTGAGGGCTATATTTGCAAATTGTGTGAGGGGTAGATTTGTCAGACTCTTATCATTCCTTGATTCCATTCCAAAAGACGCATTTGTCCCCAAAAATATCACAAATGATTTTGGAACCTTCAATTCTCAGTAATGCTCTAATAATGATTTCGATCTAAATTAGATTTACGATAGGTTTGCTCTTAGCCTACTGGGTGCTTTAGTTGTAGTCTCAATTATTTATTAAGGGGTTTCGGGTGTTTAGTCTCAATCGCATACGCTATTGTGCACATAAAAATGTTATTCAACTTGATGATTGCCCAAATTGTTAAGAAATAGATTTAATCAATGTAGTGCTAGGTGTGGCACTCTATAGTATTGAGGTTGACATTTCGAAAGTTAGGTCTTTGAAGTTTATTACCTAGATACTTGATAGAAGGTAAATCAACATACAATTAATCCTATTAATGATAGAAATATGTTGTCATTTGTCCTAATCTTCTTGCCTAGCAACCACCACACCTTCATAACATCACAAGAAAAAAAATAGGGAGACCAAAAAAAAAGAAAAGGAAATAAAATTAAGTCAAGGCATTGCCAAAAATGGCAAAATGACTAAACTTGGGAACACTTGACTTGTGGTATATGTAAAAAAAAGTCATTATAAATGGTTATGCAAAGAGTCAAGATGGTCCATATTAGCCTTTTTCTTGTATTGGTTTAAAGTTTTTTGGTTTAGTATTCATGGTTTACTGAGCGATGATTCATGGACTATTGGTTTAAACTAGAGATGTTCAAAAAAACAGGTTCGGTCAAGAAAACCGGAACCGGTTTGAGGCCCAAACCGGTTTGGCCCAAACCGATTTCAAACCGGCCCCGAACCACCGATTCTTAAGCGATTTCTCCTATCCAAACTACAAACCGGTTTCAAACCGAACCGGTTTTCAAACCGGTTACAACCCGGTTCCAAACCGGTTTCCAAACCGCTTTCCAAACCGGTTTTCAAACCGGTATTTCAAACCGGTTTTCAAACCGGTTACCGTTACCCAACGGCTATATAGCCGTTTGTACCCATTTTTGACCATTTTTTTGATGTTTTTTTACCATTATACCCCCACTAGGTTAGTATATATATGTATTTGATGTTTTGGTTGAATCACAACAACTTATAA
The DNA here is from genome assembly GCA_025215565.1 of Flaveria ramosissima. Lineage (NCBI taxonomy): Eukaryota > Viridiplantae > Streptophyta > Magnoliopsida > Asterales > Asteraceae > Flaveria > Flaveria ramosissima. The sequence continues at coordinate 37,312,827 of CM046044.1, read as the reverse complement.
CACTCTCTACTCTCAAAAATCTCAAAAACGCTCTCCACAAATACTTTCGTTTTAAACGCTCTCACAAAAATCTCTGAAATGGCTTCAACAAGTGCTCAATCATCCGTTGGTTGTGAAGCGTCTTCAAGCAACGTGGTGATAGCAATCCTTTCTACGAATGGGAACCCCGAAGTATGATGCAATTACAATTTATGTCAAATGGCTAGCGGTCCAAACAAGGCTCGTTGCAAGTTTTGTCATAAGTTTTTCAAAAAAGATGCAAACAAAACGTTGAAAAACCATATTGCAAATAAATATTGTAAAGGTTAAAAGGTGAACCTTCTCAAGGGTCAAGCTTCGATGACAAACGAAGGAAATATTTGGGCTTATAACGTTGATGCGGTTCAGGAGCAAATGGCGCAATTTGTAATTCAAGGTAAACCAATGTATAGTAAAACTTTAAAAGCTACTTTTAACAAACAATTACAACAAATGTATGATGTTTATTTATTAAAATACGGGGAAACATCACAAATCCATGATGCTTTAAGGCATGCGACAAATGCCGAATGTTCGAATGATCCAATGTTTGATTTATATAATACTTTAAGGGATGAATGTAATAAACGTCAACGTGGTAACACTCCGAGTAGTGAACTCGGGAGGTATGGTCTTACAAACTTTTTATCGACCATGACTCCACATGAATTTAAAAATTTTGACTTGTTGGCTTGGTGGAAAGGTAAGGAAGATCAATTTCCCATCCTATCCACCATGGCCCGAGATTTACTAACCGTCCAAGCTTCTACGGTAGCTTCAGAATCTGCTTTTTCTGTTAGTGGCAGGGTTATATCAATAAGACGAATCGACTCACTCCACAAGCAGTTGAAATGTCAATTTGCTTGAAAGATTATTTGGATGCAGCGGAAAGAGTACAAGACAAACGTTCACTTGAAGAAGAACTGGAATACGAAGCAGAATTATACGAGGACGGGGTAGAGAGCGGATTGACACGAGGAATGACTGATGATGAAGCGGCATATGATGACTACCTTCGTAACAGTTCCGGTTCTGGTGGCGAGGAATAAATGTACAAGTATAATACGAACGAAGAAACGACTATGTTAAATGTTTAGTTTTAAATGTTTAAATTGTTTATAAATGTTATAAATTGTTTATAAATGTTATAAATTGTTAAAATGCTTAAATTGTTTATAAATGTTAATAAATAGTATATATATATATATATATATATATATATATATATATATATATATATATATATATATATATATGTGTGTGTGTGTGTGTGTGTGTGTGTGTTTATAAATGTTTTAAATTGTTTAAATGTTTAAATGTTTAAATTGTTTAAATGTTTTAAATGTTTATAAATGTTATAAATTGTTTAAATAATATAAATTGTTTTATATATGTTATAAAATGTTATAAATTGTTTAAATTATATAAATTGTTTTAAATTATATAAACTATATAAAATGTTATAAATTGTTTAAATTATATTAATGTTATAAATGTTTATGTTTTAATTAAAATTTTAGAATTTTATTTGAATATAACAAAAATCCAAATTTAAAAAAAAAAAACCAGTTTGGGCCGAACCGGTTTGGGCCCGAACCGGTTCCAAACCGACCCAAACCGGTTTGATAGGTTTGGGTTTTTATGGATTGAAACCGGTTTGAACCCGAACCGGTTTGGGGCCAAACCGGTTTTGACCGAGTTTGACCAAACCGGTTTGTACACCTCTAGTTTAAACATTGTATTTTATGCTTCTTTTATGCAGGTTATGTTTGGGTTTTTTTATTATAAATTTTATGTTTATTTTATGAAGAAATAAAAATTATGCAGGTTGATGATTTTATATAAGTTATGCATTAATTTTATGCAGGTTAATATGTAAGGAGAGGAAATTGACAAATATACTCCTCACATGGGGGAGGTTTAACAAAAAATAATAGTGTTATTTGGGTGGATCAAATGCTAATTTTTTATTTTTGAAATTATAGTATGCATGAGGCTAAATCTTAATATTTGGATTCAAATGACAATTTTTGTTAAATCATAAGGACGAAAAAAACACTCAACTCTTTTTCAAAAATATATTATTATATATCAATAATATTTAGCTTTAGATTCATCTTGCATTGAAGTCATGGCTTCTAGTGATGTTTACGATTTCGTTAAAACTATGAAACTGTCTTAATGGTCATCAGTTTGGTTTTGTAGCCGCGTTTTTTTCCTTTACCTTTTCGGATGATCGATTTAAATTTTATATTGCAGGGAAGGTTTGGTTTACAGTTTATTTTGAAAACTTATCATATAAAACCGAGCCATAAGATTAGTATAAATTTATTTATTTATTTATTATTTATTATAATTTAAAATTTTACAGTAGCTATAGCTTATTAATTATTTTGTGCATTAAAGGAACTCCAGAACTACATTTTTCATTTTATAAATTGTGTCTTACATTTACAACTTGCATAAAAACAAAAGGAAACCAAACCATTATTAGTGATGCACTTTGAATCGGCTTTAAACTTTAACTATTTGGTTCGGTATCCAATTAAAACAAAAACCGTTACTAAAGTTTTGGCTTTTGTCTAACCTAAAAACCATTAAAACTAGATCACACATATCCTTTATGGCTTCAAGATAACTACTCATGACCGTTTAACTTTTAATCTTTTAGGGTCTTCGTGACCTAGAATGAATACAAGATAGTCCAAACTAGGATCTTTGAAACCCAAGGGCGAAGGTTATAAGGGGCCCTGTGGAACATCTTTTTTTCGTTAGTAGTGTTAATTTTTTGTTTTCGGTAGTGTAAATTTTTTTTTCGGTAGTGTAAATTTTTTTTAAATATATCGAGTTCGCCCATCCGCTACTGTTGAAACCTACGCATGAATATATCCTCTATAGATGATAAAAAGCCTCAAACACAGCCATAACAACCAAAAGCCAACACACTCGGGTTAGAATCAAGCTAGGTATTGGGTATGACTAACCAAAAACCAACACAATTGTATATTGTTACATGCAACTCAATTTCAAATGAATTTTACACCGATACGTAGATTTTAAAGAAAACCATAATGAGTATAAAATTATTTATAATAATAAAAATCAATCATAAAAAAACAAAAACAAAAACAAAAACTATACTAAAGACAAGACAAAAAAAATGCACCAATAGGAATCACGAGTTCCTCAAGCAAATTAGTACAATATAGAATTGATAAAAGAAATTTAAATATACGAACATTAGGGATAGGCATATATATAGACACTTTGTAATTTCTTTAATATTATAAAATATGTTATAAGCAAAAAGTAGTTAAACATATAAAAAGTGAAACTAATGTGGCCAAAACCTAAATAACTATAAGTTCAGCGAAGCATTTCAGTCAACTTTAATATATAGTATAACATGTTGATATATTAAATGTATTTAAATAAACAATAATTTTTTGTCCTTATAGTTCCCTTGGGCTTCATTTATGTCTTAACTATTTTGATATTTATAATTCCTTTTAGAAAATATATAGCTATACTTGAGTTTTTAAATGTTTCTAAGTCTTTTCGCAATAGGTTTGGGATCGACTTTTGGGTAACACCGTGAGTGTGGTCGGGCTAGGTAGGGTCACTCCCCTCTCATGCTTTAAGGGCAGTGTTCCACGTTCATGAGCTACTTATGTAATACTCATGTCCGCCACTCATGATAGTATAACACACGATACTTATCAACTTACTCATAACACGAATCCTTTAAGAAAATAATATGTATTATCATGTTAATTCCAACTTGCTACAATCTTCATCAGTTAGTAATCATTTGTTAACCATGTAAATTCACCATTGAGTCATTGGTTGTCATTTAAAAATTATAGATATTTTCATGGGTCATATTTAATATTTCCCTTGATATATTCCAATTATGAAGAGATAGATATATAATCAATGATGTTTTGTTATATTTAGTAAAGCAAAAATTTAGAAACATCCAACGTTCTTATCTTTATTACGACCATATGTGGTTTTCTTAATTATGATGTTAACGTTTAAGAACTTGAAGATAAGAACATGACATGATCCCTAGAAGACATTCTCTTTTCTCTAGTATTCTTTTTGACACTTTCCACAATGCCCAAATAATGTTGTATGTTTCTGAAAAACTTTTCTCACAAACTTACACATAATGTCTTTGTCACGTAATAAAGTTGGTTTCAGACATAAACAATTAGACAAATGTCATTGTTCGATCACCACCCCTGTTCATGAGTAATCTTTATAAATTCATTGTACATTGATGAATCAATTTGATTGGACTATCCTTCGAATGGCCACTCAAGTAGCTTGATTACTTGTTATTTGATGGGTGTGGGGTTGTTTAACACCGTAGCTTTTGTCAGTTAAGATTATCGAGATTCATCCTTTTTAGAGAATTGCATTTGTAAAAACATGTATAAAATGTATTGAAGAATGAAGATGATGTTTATCTGACATTTTAGAGGATGGAAGGTCTCTTTTTAAACAAAAATATACAAGTATTTGATGCATGTTTATTTTTATTTTTATTTTTATTTGACACATGTTTATTTGTGGTATTCTCAAACATTATCCACTAAAAAAGTCTCATCTTTATGTTCCACAATAACCATATAAACATTCCCTTAATTTGTGGAGACAAAAGAACTCATGTGTCCATTGCCACTTTAGCAAAGTTCAAAGAATCTTATTCAAAATTTCAGTATTAGTGGCTTGTGAAATGTAGATGTTGATCCCACCTTAGTTGGTTGAAAGTTACATACCTACAAGCAACTTACCCTACACCATCAAGTATATTCTTATGCACTTCCAAATTTGTTAACAAATGTGTATGTAATGTGTAAACACATATCGTCACTATCAATTCAAATAAATCATTAATACCTGACAAACTTGTGAACCATACCGATGGTCCACTAGTCTTTGTTTATATCTTTACTGTATACTAATAATAAAAGTAGTTTTATTTAATAGGGTAAATATAATATAGTTCAAACCATGTAAATAATATGTATATGTTCTTAGTTAAGATGTCATTTCTATACATACGATACTTGAAATACTATTCTTTATTAGAGCCATTTATCATTTATTGTACGATTAAAGAATCTTTGTAGATCATAGGATCAGGATCATTACAAAATTGATTTTTATTTCAGAACTTAACATCATTGATTTATATAAATGTAAATTACAAACTATTGATTTACATAAATGTAAGTTAAGGCTTGTGATATTTAGTTGTTTTACATAATTTATTATTTATGTCTGATATAAATAAATTTAAAACAACTCATGTATCACCAGACTTAATTTACATTTATATAAATCAATAATTTTTTTGTTCTGACAATAAAAATTTATTTTGTAATGATCCTGACCCATAGATCATTAAAACGTTATATTTTTCGACATCAATAAGCCCTAAGGAAACACAATAGATATTATAACTACATGGCGACACCTATACATATAGTAATACTCGTAGAGTTATCAAAAATAAATGATAAGAATAAAACTTGTGTTATTGACTAATTAATTAAAAAGGTAAATATAATGTAAAATAATAAAATTAATAACAACAAGAATGATAATAATATTTGAAATTTTATCAGTTTTACTATTATATTCAAATATGTTCTCGATAGTCACGTGTGTTTTGCCAAACGACTTTTCCGACCACTAATCCAATGTACACACTACTCTTATAAGTAAAGTGTTGGACAATGAAGGATGAATCTACCAAAAACTCTGGATTTCAGCATTGGCCTTCAACTGCCGAATTAGACCAAATGTTGAATCAAGTGCCAAAATGCATATGTTGAATGACTGTTGATCAACATATGCCAAGCAACTGCTCGAACTACATGTGCCAAAAGACTGCATATCCGCACATACAGTTCAACTGCCGATCAACAGATAACTCCATGATCTGTCGATCGACTGCTGCTGAGAACAAGCATGTATATGCCAACGGCTGCTGTGTTACACCTTTAGAAGACAAAATAGTACTGAATCTGCCAACTCTAAGACACAGATTACCTGTTCAACTAGGGGTGTTCAAAGTCGGATATCCGAAATTTCGGATATCCGAATTTCGGATATCCGAAAATTTCGGATAGTGGAAATCACTATCCGAATCCGTATCCGAAATTTCGGATACGGATTCGGATAGTGATTCGGATATCCGAATTCATTTTTTATATTTTTTATTTTTTTATTTTTTAGTTTTTTTACAATTATTAGACATATAATATTATAAAAATAATATAAAAAACAAACTCATATCATAAAAGTCACAATATACATTAAAAAATCTCAATCTAAAGTAAAAATATATCTAAATTCAAAAAAATAAAAAAAATATTTTTTAGTTTTCGGATAATCGGATATCCGAATATCCGAAACTTTTGAAAATCACTATCCGAATCCGAATCCGAATTTTCGGATATCCGAAAATTCGGATATTTCGGATTCGGATTTTCGGATTTTCGGATTCGGATATTTTTGAACACCCCTATGTTCAACTGTAGCATCTGAATATAGAATAATATTGTTTAGTATAAAAGTCATCACACTTGTATAGTTGAGGCAAGCTTTTTAAGCCATTTGATTATATTTGTCGAATTGTAATCTTTATACAAAACAGTTTAATCAAGTGAATACTTTGAAAGAAATTATTGTGTTATCTTACTCAAAGTATTTGTGTTGTGATAATAAATAACTAACTTAGATTTCGTATTCGTTAGTTATTGATCATTGAAGAAGTTATTGTTTGTCTTAACCGACCTCGATCCAACAAGTGGTATCAGAGCTTGGGCTCTTGATTTGCTTGAATTCATCTTTCAACAAATCACTTGTTTCTTCTTTTCATCACACTATCAAACACCATTCTTTCCTTAAATTTTCCTACCCTCTCAAGATGACTGTTGTAGCCATTTCGAGTAAACATGATTTGGAGAATGGGACTCAGACCAAACCTCCCATGTTTACTTAACATGATTATGATACTCGGAAAATTCGAATGGAAGATTTCATAACGAACCAAGACATAAGATTATAGCTCTCAATTCTGAATGGATCACATGTCCCCATGATCCAAGCCATTGGTAAAGATGGAGAAAGCAGCTGAGTCACCTAGAAGGAAAAGGGTTGAGACAGAGAAAAAGAAAGATGATAAAGTCCAGCACGAGTTCAGGGATAAGCAGCAGATGAAGTAAGGTCTCAGATGCTATGGTTTCTCTAGTAGACAAGTAGGACCAATGAGTATGTCAACTGTTGATATGAATATCAGAGGAATAAAAAAAAGTTGCTGCTGGAGAGCTCCCAGGCCTACATCATCCCCTGACTTTTCATGAACTGTCTCTGATGATAAGAAGCCCATCTATTTAGTCCTTTCTAAGAAGACAAGAGCTCTAAAGAAAGTATTAAAGACAAGGATTGTTGATCTAGAAGTTAAGAAGAAGATACTCCAAGGAACTAAAGTGGTGGCAGCTGGGTATGTTATTAGGTTGAAGAAATTTGCTGTCAAGAGGGCAAATGGAGAGATCATCTACTACGATCATGAAAATGAAGTACTTGATCTGCCCCTTTACATTCTAGAGTAAATTGCTGAGTACTTTAGCATTTTTGGATGCAGGAATGACAAGTCTAAAATGTTGATGCATAAAGTACTCACTTTAGTCAAGTCTGATACTGGTGAAGAATTCCCTGAAACTCCACTATCAGCACATGATCCCATAGTGGAGTGGGAATATGATCTGAAAAAGAACACTTACTTCATCACCAGATCAACAGCTGGAAGAGCAGCTTACTCAAGGAACCAACTAGTTTGCTTCAACCGATTTGAGATAACTAACTTAACCAGGCTAAGACTAAATAACCCAAGTAACGACTCTGAGGCAAGAGAAGTGGAAAAGGTTTTGATGAAGATCTACAATTCCTATCTTGAAAGATCAAAGCAGGCTTCAGAGCATAGAAAGAAGAAGATAGAAGCTAAAGTTGTTAAACCGCTTCATCTGCCGAACCCAGCAACCAACCAACTTCACATCCTCATACTTCACTACCTGTTCAAACCACTGAGCAGGATTCTTCACAAGTCCAACAAGCCACTGATATAGCCAAATCCCTTACCCAAAGCCAATCTAAAGAGTCAGCAGATGCAGTGATCATCACTCATGTTGCTAATAGAATTAGACATGGGTTGGAGCATCCTGAAGAAGAATAAAACCTCTCAAAATCTGAGAAAGATGAAGACTTAGAAACTGATGATAGCATAATCAAGTGGGATATGATTTTAAGACTGAGAGGTTCTGCATCGAAAGAAAGAATCAGACAAAATCCTTCTTCTTATTCGAGTTGGATGTTCTAAAGCTAAGCCTTAAAGACTTAAAGAAAATGTACAAACTGATCTCTGAAAATAAATACATGCTAGACAAGTACAAATCAATGGCTGCTATTCTGAAGATAAAGTTTGAAGTCAGGGCTTGCAAAGGGAAGAAGAAGAAGAAGCTTTTAATGTAACTCCTCTAAGCATTCATGACCCAATCACTCATTAGAGTTACAGTTCCTCAACCAAGTCCTTCACTCTGACATATGCTAGTGCTGGCAAAATTGAAGTAAAAGAGTATGACTTCAAGAGGAATACTTAGAAAATGATGATATCATAATCAAGTGGGATTATGATTTCAAGACTGAGAGGTTCTGCATTGAAAGAAAGAATCAGACAAAAGCCTTCTTCTTATTCGAGTTGGATGTTCTAAAGCTAAGCCTTAAAGACTTAAAGAAAATGCACAAACTGATCTCTGAAAATAAAGACATGCCAGACAAGTACAAATCAATGGTTGTTATTCTGAAGATAAAGTTTGAAATGAGGGCTAAGCAAAGAGAAGAAGAAGAAGAAGCTCTTAATATAACTCCTCTAAGCATTCATGACCCGATCACTTAGTGGAGTTATAGTTCCTCAACCAACTCCTTCACTCTAACATATGTTGGTGCTAGAAAAGTTGAAGTAAAATAGTATGACTTATTCAGACTCTCTTGGCACAACATGAAGGATTTAATAAATCCACCTCTTGACAACCCCTCAAGAAATAGAATAAGATATATGTACGAGCTTCTGCTGATCAAGATGCTTAAAGGATGAAGATAGAGTTTTGGTAGCATCATGCTAGGGGGAATTTGTTGGATAATGAATGATAAATCTATCGAAAACTATGGATTTCAGCATTGGCCTTCAACTGCCGAATCAGGAAAAGTGCTGAATCAAGTGTCGAATGCCATATGCTGAATGACTGCTAATCAGCATATGCCAGGCAACTGCTCGAACTACAGATGCTGAAAGACTACATATTTGTACATACAGTTCAACTGCCAATCAACAAATAACTCCATAATCTGTCGATCAATTGCTGCTGAGAACAAGCATGTATGTGCCGACGGTTTGCTGTGTTTCACCTTTAGAAAACAATATAGTACTGAAGCTGCAAACTCTGATACATAAATTATCTGTTCAACTGTAGCATCTGAACATATAATAGTTTATTTTTATTGTTCAGTATAAAAGTCCTTACACTTGTATAGTTGATGCAAGCTTTCTAAGCCATTTGATTATATCTGCCGAATTGTAATCTTTGTATAAAACAGTTTAATCAAGTGAATACTTTGAAAGAACTTATTGTGTTTATCTTTACTCAAAGTATTTGTGTTATGATAGTAAATAACTAACTTAGATTCCTCATTCGTTAGTTATTCATCATTGAAAGTGTTTGTTTTAATCGACCTCGATCCAACATAAAGGTTGGCCTCAACGTCCAACACTATCCATTGATTCACCATCATCCCTATTTATTCATTCCTCATAGTTTTCGATAAGTTCACACTCTTCTGATCACCACATCACCTCATCAAAACCTTAAACACATGTAAACACTTTGTCTTTATTGGATTTATGTTCATAAGCCACAATTTAATATGCTAGTATGATTATACATGGTAACACATTAACAATACATATGTTTAAATTTGAATTTCATCTCAGTAATATTATACGTGTAATCATATTGATAACAATATTTATTAATAATGTAATTTCATACTATGATAACTAACTACATTAGATACTCGTGTGTTACACGGGTTGAAATAAAAAAAACCATATAATAGATATTATATATGTATTATCTAATATATGTTATGGATAAGACATTAATGACAGTATGATATATAAGAAACATATTTAAGTTATAAACAATAATAAACGAAAAAAATAATTATAAGACAATTATAAGATAATTATATGTGTTATCTAATATATGTTATGTATAAGACATTTATATCTTTTCATTAGAACCGATACATAAATTTTTTTTATGTTTTATTTAGAGACACAGGTTTGTGTGTGTGTGTGTGTATATATATATATATATATATATATATATATATATATATATATATATATATATATATATATATATATATATATATATATATATATATATATATATATATATATATATATATATATATATATATATACACACACACACACAAACCTGTGTCTCTAAATAAAACATAAAAAGAATTTATGTATCGGTTCTAATATATATAAGATATAAACTTATATACAAGATATAAACTTATGTAAATGATTTTATGTAAGCAAAACTATGTATGAATTTATTTTATAGGATTTACTTTTATCATGGAGCTAATTAGTTTTGTTAGGAAAATAAATTCAATATATTAAAGACATAATTAAAATGATCCCACTGATAGATAGTTTTTGAAATCATATGAACAATGATTGCTAAATGTAAAGAAATAGGAGGCTATCCCGTGTTTTGTTGCATGTATGTTACGTGACAGATTGTTATACGTCTATGTTTGTGTTTTTTGGACAGATTCAAAATGTAGATGTATGACATGTAAATGTTACACAATTATTAAAAATGTTGCAAGTATATTAAAAATTTTAAAAATATGACGTTAACGATGTGGGGAAAAACAATGAATTATCTAATTGATTTAAAAGCTTTTAGTTGGATAATAAAAGAAATCAAAAAATAAAGTATTTAATTTGCATTTACATAATTAAAATCCAAATAAAAAAAGCTGCCACAAAATGAAAATAAACCATAGAAATTAATTAAAAAGCATCTTGCAATCAGTGCATCACACCATAATATTTGTTTTAGTATTGAAAATAATTGTATATAAGTAAATAGCAAATCTTTATAAAAACCAAGAAAAATAGACACCACAAAAATTGAACACTTGAGCCAATCAAATTTAAATATTGTAGATGACCATCTCCTAAATTTTATTATTAGAATTGCATATTATGATCAGATAAATAATATTATAAAGAAATTTGTACATCAAGATTACACAAATAGAGAGGGTGACACCCCTCTCATCCATGAGATCACTTTGAATCTTAGATTAGAGGTTAGCACCCTTTTTCAAGATTTTACTTACTCAGATTGAATTACTTATCTATAAAAACTTGTTTATGTTGGTAATTTTAGTGTCGTCAAGTTATTTTAGATGATTGAATTTACTTGATGATTCAAATATTAAAGCAGTGTTGAGTGCACAATTGTTCTAAGGATTTCAAGTGTTTGAGGAACACAAAACCACTAGAATTGAACCTAGACAAAGGATTTTATCATTTACAAATAATACCTTAGAAGTGAAGTTCCTCGGACCCTATCATTTGACTAACACTCACTAGATATGTCTGTATATTTTTAGAATTGAACTATGAGCATGCATGTTGTCTTAAACAAGTTAAAAGTTAGTTTTATCATACACAAAACTGCAAAGAGAACACCCTAGAAAGATCGAAGCTACGATAAGATATATCACGTTTCAATAAAAAGACATTTTTGCCCTTTAAAAAGATCCTTAGAAAACATTGAAACACCAAGCACATAAGATTCTTTAAATGTTATCACTTTGTGAAGCAAGGATCTATGCTGTAGGCCCTTCATTGTTAAATAACAGGGTATTCTAAACTTTAAGATATAGCAGCAGAATATTATTGTATGCATGTTACTTAAAGCACCTTTGTTGAGCACTACACATATGCTCCAAATATGATATGAAAGCTCAAGTACAATTTGATCCCCAAAAAAACAAATTTGATAACTATATTTTATTCCTTTACAACTTTTTCATCCGTCTTATGGGTCCTAGTCATTACCGCGGTCTTCTCAGATCAAGTAAATGGGACCCACAATCAAAAGACATGAAGCAACACGATCCATTGATATGATGCGTTGTATCTAGTAATCTAGCTATTCATATGAACTTGCAGACAAGAATGGCCATTGAAATATTATTATTTTATAATACAAAGTACTTTTTGATCACACTACAGATAAGCATAATATAATTCTCATATACATTAAAACTTACAAATGTAGCTAAGGTTTTGACTTGTTGGTAGTTTTATATACAGGTTCAGTCACTTTAACTGATTGTTGACTCTTGCATCCCAACAAACTAGCAGCAATTGTTTTTTGAGGTTTTTTTCGCATAGCAATTTTGTTTTTGGCAGGTGTCTGAAATGTGGTGGTTGTATGAACTGTTGTCTTTTCATCATAATCAGAATAAGCTGAAGAAAACTCTGCAAATGATTCATTTCTTGAAAAAATCTCTATCTCAAACAAATCTGAGCTGGCATCGCTCCCCACATCGTCATAGGCGATTGACACAAGCTCATCATTGGCCTTTGGAATGGCATCCCAGGTCAAAAACGACATTTTCCTTTCAAGATTTTTCATTATGTCACCTTTGTTGATGGTTTCAGAGTGAAAAACTTCAAAAGATTTTCTTGATTTATCTTCAAATTGCTTCTGTTTAGCAGTCAAATCCGGGAATGCAAACGGGTCAACTGCTTTCATGGTCAAACAAAGACTGGCACGCCGAAAAATACGAGAAAACCTCTTACAATTTTTTTTGTTTTCACGAGGTTTAAGATAACAAGAAAATGAAGCTACACGATAATCTGTAGAATTAAATTTAGCTTCATTCTCCATAGAGAAAATCTACAAAATAGAATAATAAACAATGTTTTTGAGAGGTGTTTTGTATGTTTATGGTATGGTCTTCTGAGGAAAAATAAGCCTATAAATAAAGGGAAAGAAAAAGGTACTTACTTGAAGGGATTGGCCTCAGTATGTCACATCATATAAATTTTACCTAGAAAGATTTAAATACAAGCAACTAATACACAATAAATTAATAATAAATACACTATAAATGTTTATGATTTGAAATTAAAATGGAATATAGGTCATGTAACTGTGATAATGATATAAATAATAATTTTAAAGAAAAAATTGTTGTTTACATTGTGAACCAATATCGATTGTTTCAGGGGTCACAATTAGCCTAAACTAAGATTTCTACAAAACAACATTGCCATGAAACAAGCAATGAAAATTTGGGAAATATCAAGTAATAATCATCTTGAAGATGGTGAATTTGTTTCACCTGCAGCAACCCAATATTGTTTGACTACAAAAAGTATTTTTTCTGGAACAAGAGGGCCATCTTCATGATCCATCATTTTTGTGTTCCAATTCATGCCAGAAGCAATTTTTTTCACTTTAATCACTTCAATCTCATGATCGCGGATTATAACAGTACCTTCAGGTCTTAAAATCCTGTCCATTTCTAAAAGAATGTCTTCATAATTACACCTGCAGGTATTTTAGGTATAAAGAAACTCAACAGATTACCAGAAAACCAGTAAAACATTAAGAGAAACTTACTTGTCTTTGTACAAGCTGAAAAGACCGTTAGCATGAATTAAATCGTATGTCCTAGGGTATGTAGAGAAGGCTTCACACCTGAAAAGATTAAAAAAGAGATGAAAAAACCATTTTCAGTTCTGAAAGAACCTGTATTCTTATGAAATGGGTTAATTCAAATTGTTTTTTATCTCAGCTCAAACAGGTCAAATAGATTTTTTTAGCTAAAATCAAAATTGTCAAATGGTTCTGAAGGGTTAAGAGATGCCCAAAGTCTGTTTTTAATGATGAAAAGAGATCAGGTCAAATTATTTCATCCAAAGATTTAGATTACTATTGCAATAATATTCTTTTTATAAGCATAAATGACTAACACCTTAACTGTTCAGAACTATCTTATAGTTAAAGAAAAGGCTTTCCAGGTCAACTTAACCAAATTGACCTGTTTCAACCCAAAGCTTTTTGATCAGTTACACAGACCTCCATCTTGCCACATCTAAGCAGGTGGGTCATTTAGCGATGAAGATAACCGCTTTATAATAAAGAACGATGTCCAGCATAAAAAATAGCATACTTAAATGCAAAAGTTCAAGATTTACCAATCATGATAGATTCCAATCAAGCCTCGTTCATAGATGACACCAAGAGTGTCTTTATTAGCTATGGTAGGTACAACATTCATAACCCAAGATTTAGGAGATTCAAATGCAGCAGCAAAACTTCCAAGACCAGCATTCATATCCATAATATTACGATAACGCCCTGCACCAATAATCTTATTCACCCTCTTATAAGCATTCAAATGTTTGATCCATAAGTTGTTGTCTTCTTCAAATAACTCAGAAGAGATTCCATGTAAAGAACCACTTGAAACTCTTGGAGGAATTTCATAAAGTCTTTGTGGGAATGGTTGTAATTCACCACCAGCAACCTCATCTCCATTGCTTGTTTTAGGATAAGGGGTTACACATGCTTCCATCTTCTTGTACCTACATTGACAACAAGTATTTTTCAATAAAAAAATAAAATTTTGCATGCATATGAACTAGAGGTAGCAGTTTCAACTCGTTTACATATAAATGTCTTCTTTTAGCTCTAACAGGTAAAATATGAAAACAATTTAAAAGAAAACTTGTCAAATGGATCGAACATCACCCAAAGTGTATTTTTATTACATAAAAGTATAAAACCTCTTAAAAGCATTTTAATAAAACTGTCAGATATTAATATTGAAACAATATAACTTTTCTATGGTGCAATTTCACATATATACACACGTGTGTACGCACACACAGATATGTTTATCATCCTTCAAAGCTTCATATATATGTTTCTAATTTTAAAATGTCATATTTACCCTATCAAAACACTAAAAACAGTACTTGTAACAACCTGTTTAAACATGAATAAACGAACATTATGCGCCAAGATGATTTATAAAAAAACATTGTTTTCTATATTTTTATTTAGTCGTAGACACTGTTGTAAGTAACTGATTTATTTTATTTAATATGTAATGGACACATATGGTATTTTCAGTGATTTGAAATGGTAAATATGGTATTATAGAGTTTGAAAGAGTGTGTGCGTGTGTTTGTGTTTGTAAAAATCCAATCTTCTAGGAGGATATATATGAAATATCCAATTTCAAATCACATTATGCTTCTTTTGGATAAAAACTTTTAACCCTAACCCATTACCTGTTGTGACCCCACCCATGGTTCAACATGACCCGTATCAATATTTCAAGTTTTGACGCTAACCCATTTTGACATGTTACCAAACACGCCAGACCCATCCATTCTCCAACATATTGTAATATAAACTATTGGAAGTCAAAAAGCTGGTGGGCAAATGGAAACTAAGAAGCGTACTATATACCAGATATCATCAACACTTGTTTCTTCACACATGGTCACACGAGATTCTCTTTCTTGACAATCATATTTATTTAACCTTTTCCTCCAAACCGCCATGTCACCTTTCTCGTATTTCTTCTCCCAACAAAGAAGTTCAGCCATTTCCTCAATTTTCTTCTGTTCTTCTTCAAGTTCTTCGTTAGGAAGTTGCCATATTTTATATTTGGCCTTCCAATTAATAGGTGGGCCTGAAAGCACCCAATATCCGCCTGGTCTCAAAACTCGATCAATTTCCATCATGTACATTCCATCTGCTCAGATGATCGTTGATTTAATCACATATAATAGAAGTATTTCTAGAGCACTTGTGATTCCAACATATTTACACATATAGTACATGAGCATACCATTTTGGGTCCATGGGATCGAGCAATGAGAACAATGAGCCATGTCAAAGGATCTCGAAGGAAATGGAAGTTTTATAGTAACAAGATCATTGATAAATGCTGGGACACCTCTTTCCAGAGCAAACTGTATTTGTGCTTCATTTGAGTCTTTTGGAGAAAATGACAATGTTATAACATTTTTCTTGAATAGGTACGCACCCAAACTTGCAGCCTATGTGTAAACATTATATGAAACAATTGAATACCAACAGGATTGAATAAAGCAGACCATATCATATCAAAAAGATAAAATTCTAAACTTGAAACTAGAGGTGTTAGGTAGCGGGTCAAAACAAATTCAGGTAGAAAGGGCTAGGTTTGGTTGACCTGGGAGCACTTTATGTTCAAAGATTTTACCTTTCATAAATAATTAATGTGTTAATAGTGGTTATAAACATGATATTGTCTACAACAGCAATCTAAGTTTTTGAACAAATTTTTTTAGGAAGCTTCAAGCATAAAAAACTTCAGCCAACTTTCAACTCACTAGGTCCATTACCTTTTAGCTAAATAATATAGCCCGCTTGAGATAAAAACACAGCCAATATCTACCAAGTCATAAGTAAAAGGGTCAAATTGCCACCTCTGCTCAAATATATCCGCTTACCCCACAACCAGTGTCCAAAGCAGTTCTGACAGTTCCATTGCCTATTGGAATAACAGATGCCATTTGATCGATATACGCATCAAGCCCATGAGGAAACCGTGGTCCTCCACCTAGAAACCTAAAAACATTGCCTTCGTATTTTATCCAACTTTGATCCGCCTTTTCAACAACCAAGCTTTTATCAGGCACATTAGCAAATGGCACATAATCACGGCTTTTGGGCCATAGGAACGGGGTCACATACCCTTTCGGGGCAGGAATAAGGCAATGTAGCTTCTCATCATCAAAAGGACAATGTCTTTCCCCAACATTCATCTTATCTTGAGGGGAACTCATTAAAAGGGCTTGATCATGACAAGGTGTGTGATCAATGTACCCATCATCACACGGTGGGAAAATCTTATTTTCTAGTTTCAAATCATTAGGGTTTTTCACTTCAACACCATGATGAGTCTCAATATTTAGATTCGATATGACACTACAATCGGCTTTTTTCGTTATCTCGTGAGCTATAGTGTCTCCTTTCCCGAAACCACTTCTTTGCCATGCACCCAAGAGATAGAAAAAACAACATAAACCAAATAGTATAAACAAAGAAAAAGACCTTCTAGTTCTACTGTCTCCTGGATTCCCTTTAGTAGCCATTATTAACCTGCAAAATTTTCAGCAAAATCAAAACACTGCCAATAATACTTCTTCTTAAGTTCATATAACCTCTAAATAACCATCTCCAATCAACCAGCAAATAATATTTATCATCATAAATTAGTCTCCCATCACTGAGTAATTTGATCGAACACTTGATAGGCATGATTCATGACACATACGTACATAACAAAAAACACCCTTTTAACATTAAAAGAACTTGCAAAAACAAATCTTTACATCAACAACATTCAATCACACAATAAACAGAGTGCAGAATCTTGTATCAATCAAAGAAAAAGATTGGATTAACGGGATTATTCTCAAGAACACACGTAAACAACAATTAGTTAAATTCTGCCCTGCAAGAACAACCATTGTAAATATATAAGATAAATTCATGTAAGGGATGAGAATCTTACCGATCTTGACGTCGAATTGAGGGAAATTTTTTGGGTTTTTGACGGAGGTTCTTGTGGGTGTTGGCGATTATGGTTATGATGATGAGAATCGAATAACGATAAAATGGGAATTGACGAATCAAGGGATTTGTTGTAATAAGATACGTTGGAATTTGATGATGATTGGAAGTGAATTCCAACGTGTTTCAATATGAACATCCCAAATCAAATCAATGTGGTTCGAATATTCTTTGCAGGTATTTTTTTAATATTTTTATAACCACCACTCCTATATCCATATAATTTAATTTTAAATTCATTCCTATTTAATATACTTTTAAATTCGCTCCACATATTTAGTTAGCTCAATTGCTTCTACGGGTACCAATTTTTCTTAAACGATAAATGTGTGACCCTGTTAATTCTAAGCTAAATGTGTTTTGGTCGCACATATTTAACTATAAAAGTTCTTTGACAGTCTTTCATAATTTTTGTTGTTATAATCTATGAATACATATTTATCTGTTATCACCAATGTTGTTGGGACCGGATCGGACCGGCCGGTCCAACCTAAAATGATTTAATAACTTTTGAATTTACATAAATGATTTAATAACTTTTGAATCGGTTAACTAACATTCTATTTTTATAAACAAAAAATATGATGCCATCTCATTTAACCGACTTAAGGGCTAAAAAGTAATTACTTAAAATCATAAAATTCAAGAGTACGTGTATTTTGTGTATGCTCAAAATTTAATATATATAAGAACTAGGCTAAAGACCTGTGTAACACACGAGTTCAATCCTAAAATACTGTTTTTTGTTTAAAAAGGTTCGTAAGTTATAATGTTGTTGATAATACTTTGTATATCGACTTTTATTTGTGTGACAACCCGTATTTTTCAGTTTAACATCGTTTCCGCTATCTAATCTTCCATTGCTATTTTATAATTAAATAAACTTTAATTATCATTATTATTAGTACATAATTCTAATTAATCTTAACTTAATTAAAATTAATTAATATCTCCAAATGGAAATTACTTAAACTTGAAGGACTAGATTTGGCATGTTGCCAAACTCCCTTGCATATAACCAACTCAACTCCCGTAACCCTCCATTCAATTCATTATCTCTCGAAACCCTAACCCCAAGTCCCGACGGCAGCCCCCTCCTCCTTGACAGTTTCAAACAAGCTCGCGAGTGAACCACCGGCGATTCCCTCCCTTCTGTCGACGACGACATATTCCGCACGACAAGCTTTCTCCTGTGGCGATCGTAACTCTATAGGCAACCGTGAGAAATCCAATCGTACGGTATGTCCGTTTGCTTCGTTTCATTTATGCGGTCTTACGGTTCGGTCGTTCGATCTTGAACGGTTGTCGCGATTTAACGTTCGGTTTCATGCGTATTTTGTGCGTGAGTGTGGACCGGGGTGAACGCCTTGTGGTTACCCGGTCGGGTGGTCGCCTGATCCCAAGTTCTTCACATATGAACTTCGGCTATTCATACGTACGTATATATATAGTATCCTGATGTGTATGTATGTATGGATGTACATATTCATGTGTGTTGCACTATGTATTTATATGCATGGAGGCGGCGAACATATATATATATACATATATATGATGTGTGATGTGTTCGTGTGTATATGTATGTATGGTGCGCTTCCTGCGTTTGTATATATTTGGATATGTTTCTGCGTATGAATATACATATATATATGCGTAGTGTAGGTATGTATGTGTGGGTGTTTGCATATACATGCATAAATACACACTTATATAGATATAGTGCATGAAATTTGATTAATTGAAAGTGTTTCAGGCGTGAGTGGATGATGGGGTGAGTATATGCCTTAGTATAATGAAATTGGTGCATAGTCCATGTGTGTGATTATTCTGTGCGTGTATGTGTGTAGTGTACTAGTAATAATATATATATATTATGTAGTTTGTTAGGATGATGCAATTGTGTTTATGTTTATGTATATTATATTATATACTATGGGTGTGTTTGGTTGGGTCGTTACGCGTGGTGTTGTGGAGTTACGTATTATGAAATGTAAGAGTTCAACAATGAATTTTTTTTATAATTAAAAACATATATAAGGCATCCTTTTGGGTGAGTTGGGGTATGATGGTATGTGATTGTGAATGGGTAGTCAACCAATATTCGACACCGTAACCGAGTCGTGAAACGCGAAACCGTACAAGTTGTAAATTTATATTTAATATTTATTGTATACATTAACTGGAATTCAGGTTAACCGGGGACCTAATTACCCGTTTCTGCATTACTTTGTTGCTGTGCATTTAAGGTGAGTTCTCAGCCCCACTTTACTTACTTTCTTTGGGGTGAAAGAAACGTGTGTTCTAAACGTATTTTCACCTGATCAGTATTACTTTAATATCACTTGTTTACTAGTGTGACACCATACTTAAGTCCTCACTTTCGAACCGTTAATATATGTACTCTAGCGAGGTAATTCTGAGTAGATCTACTGGGTTTGACAAACCCCACCCGGGCTAGTCGCGCTAGCACAACGTTCGTCAAACGGGTGTTTAATTGACCTAATTCTGTTGCTGTGACCGGTGTTCATAGCCGAGGCATTCTTTACGTTGTCAGCGTCGGTTGCGAACTTCATACACTTAGTAACTTGTTGAGTAGACTAGCTATCTACTGATATTATTTTGATTACTGCATCAGTTTACTGTTATGTTCAATTTATCAAAACCTGTGGACTCACCAACCTTGTGTTGACACTTTAGCATGTTTCTTTCAGGTTCACAAGATTCGCACGCTTAGGAGCATTTCATTCATGCATTACTATCCACGTGATTTATTTAACGTTTTTCAGTGAATTTTATTTATTCGGTTTGCGCGTGTTGCGCCATTTAAACAACTAATATTTACTATGCTTCCGCGACTTCTATTATGTCCACGTTTAAAACTAGTCTTTGATGAATTCAAGTTTTATAAGTAAATTATGTTTTATAATTAACGTGTCGTTTGGTGTAACGAGTGGCTGAGATCCTGGAAGTCACACGCCTAACGGTAATACCCCGTTTGTGGAATTTGAGGGTGTGACAATTTGTAATTTTTAACAATAGTTACATCTAATATTAGTAGGTTATCACTATTAATATTTATACGTCTAAATAGTGTATAATATGGAATGAAATAAACTTATAAATAAGAACTTTAAGTAATAGACAAATTAAATTGAACATGAAAAATAATATTTAAAATTCATAAACATCTGAAAATTTATTTGTATACAACATTTGATGTTTTGTTAGTGATTTTTCCATCATTATCTCATATTAGTAATTTTAATCTCTGTCTACTAACTTGAGATAATGCAACATAAAACTAACCATTATCTCTGTTTAAAAACAAACCAACTTTGGATAGCAATTGTCCTTGGCTCTTGTTTATTGTCATTGCAAAACATACTACTAACGGAAACTGTCTTCTTTGAAATTTAAAAGAAATCCTTTTGTCTGAAGGTGTCAAAGTCAACCGTGGAATAAAGTGTGATTTTTAATATTACTTCCAGATACATCAAAACAATTTGCACATATCAAACGAATTCCAATCAAACCTCTTCACAGATGAATTGTTGAAGTAGATCACCTTCAAATCAAGAAATAAAAGTAAAATAATATTAATCCAAAAACACAATTGTAGGCAATGATAGGTTAAATCATAAGCGTAGAGAATGAAAGCTTAAATATAACAAAAAACAAATACCTTTTGTTGAATAAAACTTGATGAAACCGAAGCCAAAATGAGAACGTTGATGAAGTCTGTCGAATGCGATATCATCAGACTTTATAAAGACAAATCGCGAGGGTCATAAAGCTGAGATGGATGAGAAATATTTTAAAATCGGATATGATTTCTTTTTTAAAAAAAAATACCCATGAACTACTCTCCAATACCCATGAACTCCTTCAAATTGGAGAGGAGTTGATGAAAAAATCCTGTAACTTTTGTCAAGATTCGAATATAAACCAAGTATTTAATAGAAACACACAATCAAAGAATCGATTTCATAGATGAAGAAAATCATAAATGAATCTATAGTTTTTATTGATGAATTATTTGAAGAAAGAATAAATATCGGGTATGATTTAATTTCAAAAAAAAATGTGCTCTAATTTAGTGTTAAATTTCCCTAAATATCTCTTGTATCAAAAGTTTAATTTTAGACACATATTTAGGCGGGAATTAAAAAATAAAGGTTTAAGAGAATGACACGTGACAGTAAAATTATTGTTTTATTAATAAGTATAGATTAGTTTGAGTTTTTCTTGTGCTTTTATAATGTGATGAACTTTAATTTAAAAAAAAAAAGAAAAAAAAGAGGGTGATGGGCTTAGAAAATGAACGTATATTATATTTCCAATGATATCAATTAGTGATGACACGAATAGATGTATTTCCTTGTTACATGGAGAGTTGTAGAAAACTACTTTTTTTATCATTTATGATTTCTTATATATCTTTTATGTTACAAGTACTGATGTGAAAAAAAATTAAAAGAAGTCAAGATGGCCGAGTTGGTCTAAGGCGCCAGTTTCAGGTACTGGTCCGAAAGGGCATGGGTTCGAATCCCATTCTTGACAATTTACTTTTTTAACTTTTTAGATTTGTTTTTAAGCACATTATCTTTGCAAATGAGGCAAATCTAGTCCCTTTGGGTAAGCTTCTTCTCCTGTCGGCTACTGCTTTCCGCTTTTATGCAGCTAACAAGTCCAGCCGAGTCCGCAATTCATCAGATGAATTGGATAAGGACTCGACCTTCCTCAAAAAGAGGGTTCTGGTCCTTAAAACATCTCTCAATGGCATTGGCTAAGTTCTTAAGAAAAAGCTATATATAATAAATAAGTGTGAGACTTGTCATAATTTTAAAAATACATATATCAATGTGACCTTAAAATTTAAATAACTTTTAACAACAACATAACCTCAAATTCTAAGTTTATTTGATAATAACTTTAGAAGGTTTATATTTCCCTTGAAATAATATATGGATTTATAATTTGCTAGAAGTATATTAATTATGTTTATACAGAACTTATGGTCGTTAATCTAACTTGTTATGCTTATGTAACGTAATTAAGTTTTATTATTTTTCTACATTGCATTAATATTATTTTTTGTCATCGGTGGTGTGAGTATAACTCACTATTTATTAACTGTAGAAGTCTACAAGAATTTAGTACAAGTTGTTATTGCATGTTATGTTGTTTTATTTTAGTTACTTAGAAACTTGCTTTTAGTACAAACTAGTATTGAACCCCTAGCGTTGCGACGGATACGTAAAACCATAAAAAAATGAAACTTAATGTCGAAATCTTGCCTCGAAGCCACGCATTGAGATAAACAAATTGATTTTAAAAAAAGTAAAAGTATATTGTATTTGGCTTGGTGTGGTTTTAAAGACGTAAACAAAATTACAGACATTGCAACGTATATTCGTTATCTCGTAAATCGTAAAAAAAATTTATAAGGTGTAAATAAATATACCATATTTTATCGCCGGCTCAATTTTAAATAAAATTACAATAAACATAATAAAGAAAAGGTCTGTGTAACGGTATACTTATAATTTAAGAAAGTGTTGTTTCTGTTATATTATTATTATTATTATTATTATTATTATTATTATTATTATTATTATTATTATTATTATTATTATTATTATTATTATTATTATTATTATTATTATTATTATTATTTATTCTTATTATTATTATTATATTATTCTTATTCTTATTCTTATTATTATTATTCTTATTATTATTATTCTTATTCTTCTTCTTCTTCTTCTTCTTTCTTCTTCTCTTCTTCTTCTTCTTCTTCTTCTTCTTCTTCTTCTCTTCTTCTTCTTCTTCTTCTTCTTCTTCTTCTTCTTCTTCTTCTTCTTCTTCTTCTTCTTATTCTTCTTCTTCTTCTTCTTCTTCTTCTTCTTCTTCTTCTTCTTCTTCTTCTTCTTCTTCTTCTTCTTCTTCTTCTTCTTCTTCTTCTTCTTCTTCTTCTTCTTCTTCTTCTTCTTCTTCTTCTTCTTCTTCTTCTTCTTCTTCTTCTTCTTCTTCTTCTCTTCTTCTTCTTCTTCTTCTTCTTCTTCTTCTTCTTTCTTCTTCTCTTCTTCTTCTTCTTCTTCTTCTTCTTCTTCTTCTCTTCTTCTTCTTCTTCTTCTTCTTCTTCTTCTTTTCTTCTTCTTCTTCGTCTTCTTCTTCTTCTCTTCTTCTTCTTCTTCTTCTTCTTCTTCTTCTTCTTCTTCTTCTTCTTCTTCTTCTTCTTCTTCTTCTTCTTCTTCTTCTTCTTCTTCTTCTTCTTCTTCTTCTTCTTCTTCTTCTTCTTCTTCTTCTTCCCGCTATTCCATTTGTCCCCCCCCCCCCTTGCCGACGGCCCCGTCGAGCAGTGAGAGTTAAGATCGTTCACAGCCACATAGCGATATTATTAAATCCATATATTATAATCATAAGTTTCCAATGTAACATTACAAGCAATAGTCTCAAACATAAAAGTAACATAACATAAGATGTAAAATTATTCAAGGAAGTCCATTTATTTAACTAGGTCCAATCCTAGATGTGTATAAGCTTCAAAAGTGCATCAAACTTGGGCGTTTCCTGAAACATATTAAAAATAAAAGGTCAACAATAATGTTGGTGAGATTTCCATAGTTTTCAATACATAAGTATATAAAAAATGACAATTCATGTTATAAGTTAGAGAGCAAAGTAACTAGGGATGTAAGACAGAATGCACAATCAAACCTTGATAAAGTTTTACAAGTCTCAAACGTTTACAAGCATATACGATTAGCTAAGTGTACTTGGATCAACCAAGCAGGCTTGTCAGACCCATAGATCTATGACGTCGCCAGGCTAGCAATAGTTAATGATTGTACATATATTCGACATTACATGATAGCTACAATGATCAACTAACCATAACATACAAGTGATTTGCCATAAGTTTACAAGATTCAAACGTTTACAAGTGCAATGGTTAATAAGAAACATGTTTCACCCCAAAGTGTGAAAATATGAAAAAGGAGTATGGAAATACTCACATGATATAATGTGTATTTTTGAACAATCATAAGAATATAATATTCTCCAACGATTCCTTCACGATTCAACCTAAGGGTTGAGGTCTCAGAATTAGAATAAAGATATGATCAACGACTAAACATGGATTAGGGTTTCAATTGGAATTTGGGGTTTTGATAATTAGGTTGAATAAAATAATATAGCCAATTGTATTTTATTTCCATAAAGGTGAATAAATTTATTAAATAATTAAGATTGAAAGAATAATGAATGATTAATGGAATTGAACAATAAGCATTACTTAAATATTAACAATGTTTGATTAAGTAATGGTTGAGTCTAAAATGTGATAAAAAAAAATTAATCTCAATATTAATTATTTAAAACTTGATCAAATAATTACTTGAATTATTAATTATTTTGATGACTTGCAAATAAAAGTATTTAGGTTTGATTTATGATGTTTTTAAACCTTTGAGTAATCCTATAAATGTTTCATAATATTAAAAAAAAACAAGAAAATCATATGATTTAGAATTTTTAGGAATTAAATAAGGATTTTAAAAATAATTTTTATAAATATTTAAACTTCTAAATAAATTATATATTTTTATAACATTTGACATCTTTAATGTAAAATGAATAGTTATAATTTATAAACTCTTATAAATTTATAAATAGTTTAAATTTATTTTGATTAACACACAATATAATAGTAGAATAAGAATTTTTGTATTTAAGTAATAGTACAAAAAAAACTTAACTACAAAAACAATATAGGGTGCCCAGGGAATCGAACCCGGGACCTCAAATGCATAGGGGCAGAGTGTTACCAGGTGGGCTGATGCCCAAATCTGAGTTTAGTTTCGAAAACAATCACATAACCAATTTGAAGAAAAGCCCCAAATCCACATAAACCCTAATTTGATTTGATTCCAATTGAATATGAAATCGATGTTGATTCTCGAATTAAGCATAGGGCTTTTAATCCCCTAATGAAAACGAGTGGAATGATGTGGAACTTACTCGATTACAACAAATCGGAGTGATTAAGCTCGGTTTTCTTGACTCGGTCGACTCGCGAAGAACAAAGGTTAGGAATCGATGGCAGAGTGTGTGATTGGTGCAATTGAAGTTACAGAAAGGTTAAAAGAATCAAAAGGGATGTTTCCCCTCTATTATATAGCTCTAATTTGATGTGTCCAATGTCACACCCCAACCTTGACGGCGGAAACGTCGAGATGTGAGAGTTACGATTGTTCACAGCCACATAACGCTATTTATTAATTCCAAATATATTATTCATAAGTATCATTAATAGCATTACAAGCAAAGTTTCAACAAAGAATACATCATGTACAAATGCTACAAATAACATGAATCATCCATTTTATCTCTAGGTCCAATCCTAGATGTGATAAGCTTCAAAGAGTAGAACACAAACTTGAGCTATTCCTGAAACATGTTAAAAATAAAAGGTCAACATAAAAATGTTGGTGAGCATTCCATAGTTTTCAATACATAAGTATATAAAAGATGGCAATTCAAGTCATAAGTTAGTGAATAAAGTGATTAGGGATGTTATAAACAATGCAACAATCAAACCTCGACAAAGTTTTACAAGTCTCAAACGTTTAAAAGTATATACGATCAGCTAATTGTACTTGTATCAACCAAAGCAGGCTTGTCTTGCCCATAGATCTATGACTTCGCTGGGCTAGCAATAGTTAATGATTGTACATATAACGCCATAACATGGTAATCACAAAAGTTCAACTAACCACAACTTGCATGATGAATTGCCATAAAGATTACAAGTCTCAAATAAGTTTACAAGTGCAATGATAATAAGTTAACATGTTTCACACCAAAGTGTGAAAATAAGCAAAAAGGGGTATGGAAATACTCACGTGAAATAAATAAGACGACAGTAAGAAATTAACGATGCTCCAACGATTCCTTTATACAAGATACCTAACGTATATATGTATTTCAAGGTTAAGTTTAAAGGTAAAATTAATGAATAAGTGTGAACTAGGGTTTCAATTGGGAATTTGGGGGTTTTAAATAATTAACTTAATAGTAATGTAAAATTTGATAAAGATAAGTTATTGAATACTTATTTATATGACTTGCAAAATAATATAAAATTATCTAAAGTCATTTTATAAAGTTTTTTTTAAATGTTTTAAATGATCTTTGTAAAGGTCTTATAATATCAAAAGTTTGAAACAATAAAAAAACT
Organism: Flaveria ramosissima; assembly: GCA_025215565.1. Classification (NCBI taxonomy): domain Eukaryota; kingdom Viridiplantae; phylum Streptophyta; class Magnoliopsida; order Asterales; family Asteraceae; genus Flaveria; species Flaveria ramosissima. Next base: position 37,285,743 of record CM046044.1, on the reverse strand, counting down.
AATAGAAAATTATATTGTTTTATAAGTTTCAAGATTTTAAGTAAAAGTTTTAGGGAATAAATTAACTAACTATTTATGATAAGACATGGTTAAATGAATAGTTAAATAATTAAATATTTAAATATTATTTAAATAACTATTTGAACAATTACTTGTTTAATACGTAAGTTTATAATATTTAAAATAATCCAACTTTGAACCATAATGTTTTTATTGCCTTTAAATTACATTAAAGAATTAATAATGTTGTTTATAAACTTTGTTATTCTTTAAAGTAATTATATTTAAAGTCATAAGTTTTTAAACCTTTAAAATTAATTTTATAATTAATTAATTAGTGACTTGATCAAAATTAAATAATCAATTATTTAAAGAAGTTATAACTTATTTGATTTAAAGAAAATCATTATAAGGTAATAAAAGATAAACTTTTAAATAACTCTTGTCTTAATTTTTATAAATTTGAAACTATAAAATTAGAATATTAATTTGTTTAAAAATTTCAGGAATTAAATTAATAGTTACTAGAATAAATTTATTTAACAATAATTATTTTATTTTGATTAAGTATTATGTTAGGACATTATGGAATTTTAAAATGATAAAAAAAACTAATATTAAAATAACCTGCGGGTGCCCGGGTTCGAACCCGGGACCCTATGTGTGTAGTTCACTTATGTTACCGCTGGGCTATAAGCCCCATGTCTGTTAAAAGCTCAATTGTAACATTTAAAACCATTAACTACAAAAACCCCCAATTTCATAAGAACCCTAGAATCGATTTGATTCCAATTGAACACCAAATTGATATTGTTAAACTAATCAAACATGAGGCTTTGATTCCCCATGTGAATACGAGTGTATGTATGTGATTATCTTACTTGATTAAGAACGAATCGAAGTAAAAGGACTATGAACAAGGAGCGATCGGTTTGAGCTTGTGTTCGAAAATTTGCTGATGATTAGCTTCAATTGGTGACATTCGTAGATTCCACAGAGGTTTAGGATTGATAACCCTCGGTTAATTGAAAGCTACGATGTCTGGAAGGTGGTGTTCGACTATGATGCAGGTTCGAGAACGAAGATGGTATTCGTTTATGGTGAATGTGTATTTCGAAGGAAATTGGTGTTACAGAGAGTTTAAGGGTGTTAATTCGAAGGTTGTAACATCATTCTATAGTTCCCATTTAGACTGTTTTAAAACGACGGGTAACGACTTCAATTCGAAGCTTCGGTTTCATGTTAGCATGGTTTAAAGAGCGTTTAATCCAAATTGATTAGGGTGTTTGATTCGAAACCGATGCACAAACGTTTAAGGGTGGTTCAATTGCATTTTAATCGAGCGTTTTAAGATTGGAGTGGTCGCCGGAGAACCACCGGAGATTGGCTGGAGAAAACAGGGAAACCGATGGTGTAGTTGGTTTTAAGCCATATTTACACCTTTGGTCCTTGTTGTTTGGAAGTTTATTATTTTATGTTAGAAATCTTAAATTAAGTTTTAAAAACTACAAATTAGACCCTATACTTATAAAACTTAATTTAAATAATTTATCAAATCAATTATTTACTAATCTTCCTAACTTTTATAAAACTTGTAACTTTTATAATTTAATTATTCATTTCCAATAATTAAATTTAATTATTAGTAAACTTTATAAGGTTATAAAATCCATTTTATAACTTTGTAAATTTTAATAAAACTTTCCATTTGGTTATTTATTGTAAAAAGTTTATTAAATTTATATCTTTAAAAAAATATATTTATAAGTCCCTAAATTGTAAAATTTAGAAAATAGTTCATAATAATAAGTTGCACATTTAATGCGTTTGATCAATAATAATCTTATTATGAAACTAAAAAAAATAAATATTAAGTTTTAACTTGAAAAAATTAGCGGATGTTACAGTCTCCCCTACTTTAAGAAATTTCTTTTCGAAATTTTATTCACGAGTAAACTAATTTCAAAGATATGAGGAGACTTGGGTTTCATTTCATATTTACCAGTGAACTCTTGGAAGCGTTTAAACCCAACAAGTTTCATTATGATGTTTTGTTATGCTTAAATTTGTCAAGTTTCTTAGTTCACTATTTCATGTGTTTCTTGACAAACGATACAAGATTATTAACTTAAGATTTTTAGTTGATAAACGTTTGTATTTTAAATGGTTCAAGACGGTTAGAAAGGTTTGGTCATGAGTGAAGCACTAAGTATTAGTGTGATACGAGGCTTGGGGATAAGTTCAAGATGCTTTTGAATGAGATAAGAAATTCATAAGGGCTTCTAAATGAAACATCCTTTACGGGGTTTTGCATGTTCGCTTCTTGCTTAATTATATCTTTGAGGTTCAAGGTTGTATTAGCTTAAAGTTGATACGAAAATCTTGTTTGTTATGATTACGGATTTAATTTAGAATTGAGAGCATCGTTGTAGTAGGTTTCCAGGATAAGAGCGGTTTTGAGAGAAAGATGTTTAGAAAGATTTTCAAGGGTCATTAAGAGAAATAAGATAAAGAGTTTAAGATTTAGGAGGACAAAATCAATGAAGAACAAGCCAATGGGTCAGTAATGCACCAAAGGACATCAAGAAGTACAAGGCAATTTGAACATATACCCAGCTACGTCAACAGTTCCTTTATGCCAAGCCATGAATACCAATCGCGGAAATTCATGATCATCTTTGTCCACATCGGAATGAATAACAAGTCTTGTGAGTCGTAAACAAGATAGAGATTTAGAGATTTTCAAAATTAGGAGTTCAAGGTTATCAAATATAATGGGAATTGCATTTTTAAATTATGGGTAAAGAGTTAAACAAGACATCGTTCAGGATCGGATTTGAATTTCAATAATTCAGAATATCGATGATAAAGGCAATGACAAACAGCGTCCCAAGTACGGCTTGCACATGCGGTTCATCAAACCCATAAGCACAGCTGAGAACATTTGTGTGTCTAGAAAGACATGAACACAAGTTGATAATGTCTTTATTTAGCAGAAAGATTGTTTAAGAAGGCTACCATCTCGCAATCAAGTGTTGATGTTAACTCAAAATGAAAGTCGATAAGTAAGGAATAAATGGTTCCATATAGCTAGATCAAATCAAAACACGAGAATAAAGGGAATGAAATCGATTTAAGAATTTAAATGCTCCAAGTTCGGAAACAAAATTAGCCTAGAGCGATCAGATCTCCTTTCAAGTTCAGAAATCATGCTTTGGCTTGATAGGTCCAAACACTAACATTGGTTCACCCTTCAAGTTACTACATATTTCTTGTCACTTGATTAAAACCTTGGTAAGTTGGAGATCAAGAAATGAGAATAGTCATCAAGGTGTGGTTTTCACTCCTAACTTGATGGTGTATCCCCAAGGTACGACCACTAACTTACCAATTAAAAAGTTCGATTCCAACTCCTTGTTGAGGATCCACAGAAATAAGACGAGGTAACTCACCATTAAGGTAAGGGAAGTCACTCCTATCTTAACGGTGAAATTTTACAAAAACAAAATATAACGAGATGAACTTCTTCATCAAAATCCAGAATTCACTCCTACTTTGATGAAGTCGTCTCATTTGAGCAAATACAATTCATAAAGATGATATTATCATCAAGGTATGGAATTCACGCCTATCTTGATGATTGAATTTCATAATAGCAAGAAAACAATCGAAGATTGACATTTGTCACCAAAGTACGGGTTTCAATCCTATTTTGGTGAGATCATGTCATTTGTGAAATGCCATTCCAAAGGAAGCAATTGAAGTCAATCCTCGGGATAAAGAAATCACCCCGATCCAGAGGATGAAATTTTATAAATCACAATTGGAAACCATTTATCGAAACGAATAGAGAATCATCAAAGTAAAGGAATCACCCCTGTTTTGATGAGTTAGAATCATTTAGGAGATACGAGTGTTCTTAGTCATAGGTTGGCTTGCAAACACTTGCATCTCTCACGGTGCAGACGGTACAGAGTTTGACTTAACGACGAAAGGAAAATAATATCAATTAGAAATTCGGAAAATTTCAAGTTACATCAATGTAACAAAAGGAAAAATCATGCTTACAAGCTTAAGATCAAAGTTCGAGATAGCAGAATTTGTTATGATGGTGTTCAAATCTTGAATAATTTAAATCAGGAAGGCAAAATCAAGGACAAGAATGATTCAACATCATAATGAGATGTGAACATTCGATTCACAATCGAAGGAAATACATGAACTCCTCAAGACCTGAGGTCAAGCATAACCTTATTAAGGACATGCGTACTTATAAGCGATCACTCATCTCAAGGGTTTCGAGTCAAGTAAATGGATTCAATGATCGAGTCAAATCACCATTTACACTTTGCCTAGACAAAGTATCTCGAGATGTAGGAATTCCACCTATAGCATTGCATGTTCTTAGTTATGGGACACATCCTTAAGAAGACTTGAGAACCATAAGTAACGGTTTAAAGTTTTTGAGGACCATTTGGTTCAGATTCCAAATATCTTTGGGTATATTAAGATCCATGTGCACGTTGGTCAAGATATAGAAATAGTTACATGAAACGCTCAACGTATAACGGTGTTTACACGTAAGAGTTGAAATGTAGGATGAGTTCAATATTAACAGGAACATTATATATGATAAGAACGAGAAGATATTAAAACTTTGGTGATAAACCAGATCAAAGAATTAAGGATTTTTAAGACACAAAGAGGATGGTTCCATTTGGTAATGCATTACCATTTGGAATCGTTGACACGTCAAGGTAAATTGACCCATTTGCCTTAGAGACTTGTGTATGTTGATCATAGTTTATCACTCATCCCAGAAATCCCCAGGTAAGCATAACTGGTCTCACAATGAGATTTATACGATATGCTTGCCTTAGCCCGAAGGCCTTTTGCCAGGAAATCCAGAATACAGGTGTCTATGTGTCACATAAATTTCTTTGGTTTATGAAATCAAAACCTTGATGAGATTTTCATAGATTAGACATAGAGTCTAAGGAATTGAACCCACGACGATAGGTGTAGATTCCACATGTCGTTGAGAATAAGGTTAGGAAATTCATTTGTTGGGGAGGGTCAAGAGTCAAAGTTAAATTTAGGGAGACAAGTAACTAAGTTTAAGCATACATAAGGCAATCCTATGCTAAGGCATCAAGTTGCACAAAAGGCATAGCATTATGTAGCATGCAAACAACATGTAAGCACAAAGGTATAAGGATCTTTCTATGAGGTTCATGCAACTATAGTCTAGGTCACCATTTCTAATAACCTAAATCCCTATAGTTATGGGCTCTGATACCAATCTGTCACACCCCAACCTTGACGGCGGAAACGTCGAGATGTGAGGGTTACGATTGTTCACAGCCACATAACGCTATTTATTAATTCCAAATATATTATTCATAAGTCTCATTAATAGTATTACAAGCAAAGTTTCAACAAAGAATACATCATGTACAAATGCTACAAATAACATGAATCATTCATTTTATCTCTAGGTCCAATCCTAGATGTGATAAGCTTCAAAGAGTAGAACACAAACTCGAGCTATTCCTGAAACATGTTAAAAATAAAAGGTCAACATAAAAATGTTGGTGAGCATTCCATAGTTTTCAATACATAAGTATATAAAAGATGGCAATTCAAGTCATAAGTTAGTGAATAAAGTGATTAGGGATGTTATGAACAATGCAACAATCAAACCTCGACAAAGTTTTACAAGTCTCAAACGTTTAAAAGTATATACGATCAGCTAATTGTACTTTGATCAACCAAAGCAGGCTTGTCTTGCCCATAGATCTATGACTTCGCTGGGCTAGCAATAGTTAATGATTGTACATATAACGCCATAACATGGTAATCACAAAAGTTCAACTAACCACAACTTGCATGATGAATTGCCATAAAGATTACAAGTATCAAATAAGTTTACAAGTGCAATGATAATAAGTTAACATGTTTCACCCTAAAGTGTGAAAATAAGCAAAAAGGGGTATGGAAATACTCACATGAAATAAATAAGACGATAGTAAGAAATTAACGATGCTCCAACGATTCCTTTATATAAGATACCTAACGTATATATATATTCCAAGGTTAAGTTTAAAGGTAAAATTAAGGAATAAGTGTGAACTAGGGTTTCAATTGGGAGTTTGGGGGTTTTAAATAATTAACTTAATAGTAATGTAAAATTTGATAAAGATAAGTTATTGAATACTTATTTATATGACTTGCAAAATAATATAAAATTATCTAAAGTCATTTTATAAATTTTTTTTTAAACGTTTTAAATGATCTTTGTAAAGGTCTTATAATATCAAAAGTTTGAAACAATAAAAAAACTAATAGAAAATTATATTGTTTTATAAGTTTCAAGATTTTAAGTAAAAGTTTTAGGGAATAAATTAACTAACTCTTTATGATAAGACATGGTTAAATGAATAGTTGAATAATTAAATATTTAAATATTATTTAAATAACTATTTGAACAATTACTTGTTTAATACGTAAGTTTATAATATTTAAAATAATCCAACTTTGAACCATAATGTTTTTATTGCCTATAAATTACATTAAAGAATTAATAATGTTGTTTATAAACTTTGTTATTCTTTAAAGTAATTATATTTAAAGTCATAAGTTTTTAAACCTTTAAAATTAATTTTATAGTTAATTAATTAATGACTTGATAAAATTAAATAATCAATTATTTAAAGAAGTTTATAACTTATTTGATTTAAAGAAAATCATTATAAGGTAATAAAAGAAAAACTTTTAAATAACTCTTGTCTTAATTTTTATAAATTTGAAACTATAAAATTAGAATATAATTTGTTTAAAAATTTCAGGAATTAAATTAATAGTTACTAGAATAAATTTATTTAACAATAATTATTTTATTTTGATTAAGTATTATGTTAGGACATTATGGAATTTTAAAATGATAAAAAAAACTAATATTAAAATAATCTGCGGGTGCCCGGGTTCGAACCCGGGACCCTATGTGTGTAGTTCACTTATCTTACCGTTGGGCTATAAGCCCCATGTCTGTTAAAAGCTCAATTGTATCATTTAAAACCATTAACTACAAAAACCCCCAATTTCATAAGAACCCTAGAATCGATTTGATTCCAATTGAACACCAAATTGATATTGTTAAACTAATCAAACATGGGGCTTTGATTCCCCATCTGAATACGAGTGTATGTATGTGATTATCTTACTTGATTGAGAACGAATCGAGGTAAAAGGACTATGAACAAGGAGCGATCGGTTTGAGAGTTCGAAAATTTGTTGATGATTAGCTTCAATTGGTGACATTCGTAGATTCCACAGAGGTTTAGGATTGATAACCCTCGGTTAATTGAAAGCTACGATGTCTGGAAGGTGGTGTTCGACTATGATGCAGGTTCGAGAACGAAGATGATATTCGTTTATGGTGAATGTGTATTTCGAAGGAAATTGGTGTTACAGAGAGTTTAAGGGTGTTAATTCGAAGGTTGTAACATCATTCTATAGTTCCCATTTAGACTGTTTTACAACGACGGGTAACGACTTCAATTCGAAGCTTCGGTTTCATGTTAGCATGGTTTAAAGAGCGTTTAATCCAAATTGATTAGGGTGTTTGATTCAAAACCGATGCACAAACGTTTAAGGGTGGTTCAATTGCATTTTAATCGAGCGTTTTAAGATTGGAGTGGTCGCCAGAGAACCACCGGAGATTGGCCGGAGAAAACAGGGAGGCCGACGGTGTAGTTGGTTTTAAGCCATATTTACACCTTTGGTCCCTGTTGTTTGGAAGTTTATTATTTTATGTTAGAACTCTTAAATTAAGTTTTAAAAACTACAAATTAGACCCTATACTTATAAAACTTAATTTAAATAATTTATCAAATCAATTATTTACTAATCTTCCTAACTTTTATAAAACTTGTAACTTTTATAATTTAATTATTCATTTCCAATAATTAAATTTAATTATTAGTAAACTTTATAAGGTTATAAAATCCATTTTATAACTTTGTAAATTTTAATAAAACTTTCCATTTGGTTATTTATTGTAAAAAGTTTATTAAACTTTATATCTTTTAAAAAAAAATATTTATAAGTCCCTAAATTGTAAAGTTTAGAAAATAGTTCATAATAATAAGTTGCACATTTAATGCATTTGATCAATAATAATCTTATTATGAAACTAAAAAAAATAAATATTAAGTTTTAACTTGAAAAAATAGCGGATGTTACAGTCCAAGCTCAAACGGTTGTGGTTCCAATACGAGTTAAGAGAGATTCAATTCGAGGTTTAAATCATCGTTTCACTGGAAATTGGAATCACTGGTGAATTAGAAACGTTGAAACGAACCTTTGAACTTGTTTAATTGAGTTATAATTAAGGTTTAATGCTCGAACGGATTAGAAAATAAAGTCCGACGATTATGTATTCAATTAGCTCGGTAACTGTTGTTTAAACTCGATTAATGTGTGTATTCATGTTCGAATCATGTCCTCGGAAGGATCTGGAATAGGTTTGGGGTTAAAAACGAGTGATTCTTGGGTGTTAGGGACTCGCCGGCGACGACTGGAAATGTTGCCGGAATTGCGGGCTGTGGGGGGGGGGGGAATGGGTTGAAATTTTCAAATTTACACTTTCAGCCCTTGTGGTTTAATTTGTTGTTATTTCATGTTAAAAAACTTTCTTTTGGAGTTTCAAAATTGGCATTATAACCCCCTAGACTTTTAAATTCAAGTTGTATACATGTTTATTTTTTATAATACTTACAAATTATTAATAATAATATTATTGCCATTATTCTTAGTTATAATTATTATTAATGATATTATTAATAATAATAATAATAATATCATTATTATTATCAATTTTTATTTATTAAGTAATAATTAACATTAATAACTTTCAAACTAAAGAATTAAAAATAATAATAAAATAAGCATAAATGGCCCATAAGTTTCACATATGGCAACAATGGCCCTCATAAGAATAAACGCAATTAACTTTTGGTTAACAAAAATACAAGATGTTACACAATTAAATAACATATGTTATACGTTTATCATTATTATTTTTTCTCTCTACTCCACTCACTACCACTTTAAAAATTATAAAAAAATTTATAAGGTTGAACAGTGTTTTATAAAATATACAAATAAATAGTAACATTTTCTTTCTAATCTACTCACAACCACTTAAAACCATTCTTTATAATTTGAGAAACATACTTTTAAGAAATCTAATGTGAATTGATTTTAACTCCCCTTTTAGCTTTTACATTTTCACACCTAACATTTTTTTAACTTTTATTAAATATCACTTTGACTCCCTCAGGTTTCTAAAGTTTGAGATTTACCCATGTATCATTTTCACTTATAAAATTAAAAATTAATTTCTTACGTTCCTACTTATACGTACGTGTCGATATAAATTCAAGTTCGTCTATGTTTTGACATAAATTTTGTTCATAAACGAATCGGGTCAATACAAAACATCTCCATGCTTATTTTTATATATGCGTTGAGATGATATATGGCCTATGTTTCAACGTTCATCTACGTTTTGACGCTAATTTTGTTCAGAAATGAATCGGGTCAGTATAAAATGTTTCCGTGCTCACTTTTATATATGCTTTGAGATGGTATATGGTCTATGTTTCGACGTTTGTCTATGTTTTGATGTTAATTTTGTTCAGAAAACAAGCTTGGTCAAATATTAAATGTTTTTGTGTTTATTTTATGTACGTTTTAAGTTAGAGTATGTTAATTTATATGCTTATTTTCCAGGGTATATATAAAATTTACCTTAAAAGAATTTGAACAGCCACATGTGCAATCCCTATTTAACTTTTTCTTTCTTTTACATGTGCAATCTCTATTTAATGTAACTTATTATTAGTTATTACAATAACATATATTTGTAATTAAGGATATTTCACATGTGAATTATTCATAAAAAAATCTAAAACACTACAAGAAGGTCTCATGTTTTTTGCAAATTATTTTTAAGACTAACTAACATACCCTCTAATTCTACTTTTAAAACCATATATTGATCCCATATTGAAAATTAATCCTCAACCACTTGAGGAGTGACATATTTTCAACATATACATTTGTTACCGACAAGTCATATACCCTTTAATATATATTTTATTCAATTGCATGTAAAGCATGTAGTATCAATAGTAACTAGTTGTACTACGCGTCGCGCGTTGCGCGACTTATCAACGTATTATTTAACGGTGTAATTAGGCTTAGAGTTGGTTATCCACGGTGGTTGCAGCCGACAAATGGTGCCACGCCAAACAACGGACACCTTTTTTTTATCATTTGACTGTTATAATGTAGATCAACATTTGACTATAGTATATGGTATTACTCAACGAAAGGAACCCAACAAAACCAACAACGTCTCATAAACACGTCTCAGATTAGCAATGACAAACCACAACGTCTCATGTATGTCTTAGAGGTGCATACACCTAACATCGTTGACTCGAGTGCATGACTCAGATGAATAGCGGCATATCAGTGCAAACATTTAAGCACAACAGTAGCATAGAATCACATCAATCTAAAAAGTGTAAAGCCACATGAAACCCGAGATGTATTGAAATACTTTGAACACCCCAATCACCGTTCATTCAACTACATTTTAAACATAGAGGGGAACAAATTGATACCAACGCTGAACACGACAACAATGGACATGGATTTGGCTCAGACCCAGCCGCCGGCTCTAGCTACAAACCATTCACACACGGTTGCCACACCATGACAATAACCAGTTTATGCTCGGATCATCACAACCAACGAACAACATGACATAATCCCAATGTGTGATCCAACGAATGGAAGCCAAAACAAAATAGAACCACAAACACCCAAATCAGTATCACATTCAAGAACAAATTGAAAACCTAAAACTATATCATATGCCAGAGGATCACAATCATAGCCACATCATAATCACAACCACAATCATAGACACAACACAATTACAATCACAATCATGGGTCTGTAAGAACCAAAAGCAAAAAAACATTTTTCAGATGAAGAACCAAAAATAATTTAAACCCAAAAAAGATCAAAACCGAATCACCGATTACCCACAGATCATCGCCACTGATAGATTGATGGCTACTCTGCATGCAGGGCAACATGAGCAGTAACGAAACTATCAAATAGAACAACCATGTCACTGAATGCACCTAACATAGCATCACCGCCGACCGATCAACCATCGCCGCCAAGAGCTGCAAAATAGAGCAAAGATGACCAGATGCAACTCTGGTAGCAACGGCCGGTGGCCCTAAAAAACCGATGGGGTAGGCGGCTGCACTCTCCGGTTGCACCCGACGCATAACACGACGGATGTCCATCGTGAGCACCCGCCGGAACTTTCAAACCCCAAATTTCTCTCTATAATGAGGCGTAAACAACTGAAGAGCACATAAAAAAGAAATGAAACGGAACCCAACGCATTGTGGAATACTGGATCTGTCAGTCTTAAAGAAGGAAGCCGGAGAGATGAAATGACTCGTGTAAGATACATAAAAGAGCAATGCATGAAACCTGACGGGAGGTGAAACACCAAAAATACCATGATTACTGTTCATTCAACTACATTTTAAACATATAGGGGAATAAATGAAACACTATGTGAGTTTTATATTTTGATTTTAGATTCCATAAAGTTTTGTTTTTGTTTATATGCTATATTGTTTCTTTTGAAATATTTTTACTGAAAACTATATATTTCAGCATTTAGTTATTGCAATAATTATTAAATACGTATCAAGCAGACAAATAAATTTTCGAATTTCTTTCGTAGTATTAGAAATTTATCTTTAGTCATTACTCACCATGACATGATATTTTCGTGATTGAAAAACCAATAAAAATATTGTTACAAATCATTAAGAATTCAAACATTTATGCTTAATATTTTGCTTATATGTTTCGTATCATAAATAAGCAGTCAAATAGCCATAAATTTTATCAGTCTTTAGTTGTATTGAATGTTATCTTTTATTTTGTTAAAGAAAACATTATTAGTAATTAAGTTATGAAAAATATAAATGATTACATCCCTAGGACACGTGTCCATCTTAGAATGCCTCTTCCTTGCATTTTCCCGCCCAGCTATCTATAATCCGAATTAAGTTTCTCGCGGGTCAACTGACCCGTTTGACAACCTCCGGATGTTTGTTTCCCTTAGAAACTCATTCAAATTTAAAACCCTAGATCTATGTTTGACTCTTTCAAAATCATTAAAATCATCTGTGATTCAAGCCTCCTTCGATCTCTCTTTTCAAGATTCAAGATCTTTCGGATCTAATATCCGGCTTACCGGTTAAACGATTCTTTGAATACGTATGCCATTAAACTATCTCTTCACATACAATTGAATTATTCCCGTAATCATCTTTGATTTGTATATGCGTTTGCAGATGTAAGAATGTTTGCCATGTTCATGATCGTAACTTGTGTTAATTAGAATCATATGAGCGTGTATCTGCGTTTGCTACGTGTTTGCAGATCTGTGATTCGTTTACCCTGTTCTTAATTTTTAACTTGTGTTAATTTGAATCATATGATGTTTATCTGTGTTTGCTAATCATTGTAGGGTCATCTTACATCACAACTGGCTTTTAATGTTAAAGTAATTACCTTTCCATTGAATATGTAAAAAAGGGCATTGCACACTTGCAGAATTAATATATATATATATATGACCAAACAATTTGGACAAAATTTGTTATAATTATAACAACAGGACACTATCTTCACCCATATATATATTTTAGTGATTGAATTTACCTTGGTTCAAAGTGTTGAAACGTCTTAAGTTTGAATGTTTGACATGTATCAAGTTCTATATATAGTGCTACTTTAATACTCTTAAACATGATTTGATTCTGATCATTAAAGGGATGATAGTCTTAGGCAAGTGATGTGGATATGATTGAGTGAGTTGGCTTTGATTTACATGGCATGTAGCTATTGTCAGGTTCGTTTTGCAATTAAACTAACTACTGCTCCATGTATATTTTAGGTTCATAATTTCGTTTGCAAGTTTGTTGCGGTCTTTTTTTAGTTTTACCTGGAAATGTAATGACTAGCATGTGGGCTTTAAGCTAGAATTTTGTATCTTGTGCACAGAGAACTCATAATCATATATAGTAGTTGAATACTTTTCTATTATACATAATCAAAATACTGAACCTTATATTGGTTGGAACCTTGACTTTTAATTTGAGTGATTCGTGATGCCAGTATTTTAGAAATAAAAAGAAATATCCAAAATTTACGAAGGAGAGATGATAATATCTTTTCATGTTGAAGAATTATGCCGTATTCTAATTTAAGGTGAAATTATAGCTTACAATAACATGAATTTTGTTTTAATCTTGCTATGAATGTTTGATATAAGTGGTTTTAGAAATCAGGGATTCAAATGAGTGTTGGTAGTGAAATCAAAGGACTCCAACTTACACTACAAAATCTTGGTTCAGGTCATATGTTTGCTACTTTGCTCCATAAAATTTCAAATGTATTATTGCATACTACTTGCACTTGCACTTGAGAAGCAGGTTTAATGTTTTTGTTCTTCTGGGTTTGATGTACACATCTAATATCACCCCAAATTATTATTATGTTTTCACTTTACAATGGAGATAACATCAACCATGTTGCACGTCTCATGCTTGCTTTAGGATCCCTTGATCACCTTATACATGATTTCCTTATCAAGGTAAACTTCAGATCTATATGACTACATCAACCTCTGAAAATACTATGCTCTTTTTAGAAACTCATCAAAATGATACGTATTATTGACTTGCAATGATCTTCATTTATTATGTTTTTTCGGTTCTTGAGCTGGCTTGTAGCTTTGTGTTCATCTCATGTGATCAAAATTGAAGAATATAAAATTTTTGTAGGTAACTGTGAGTAATGCGTAATGGAGTAATATATAAGTCAAATGAATGCATAAGGTTTATTCATGCAATGCAAATGCAATTGTCACACCCCGACCGACGGTGGAATCATCGAGGCGGACGAATGGGAGACGATTGCTCATAGCACATGGAACTAATTAAGTTGAAATAATATTAAATATCATTATTCATTAAACATTACAAGACAAATAAGTAATTACAAAACAATCAAGATACAATCAATAATGTAAGACTTTTAATTTAAACTAGGTCCAAGTCCTATATGAGCACAAGAAGATCTTCAAGTAGGAAACCTGAAACATGTAAAAAATAAAGGGTCAACTATAAAGTTTGTGAGTTCCCATGGTTTAAACACACGCATATATGTATATATATAAAAGGGTTACAACTAGCAATTCATGTCCATGGTTACAAGTTAGCAAGCTTATAGAACACATACAGTTACAACAAAACCTCGACTTGATTACAAGTATATAAGATTGGCTAAGTGAATTTGGTTCCCATGATGAACAAGCATACATCATCAGGAGTCGGCAATACATCGACTTTAGCACCAAATAGGCTTGTCAGGCCCAAAGATCTAAGACGTCGCCAGGCTAGCAATAGTTAATGATTGTAAACAAAATATGTATCTCATATAAAACTTACAATAACACAAATAATCATGACAAAAAGTAAAGATGAATTGCATGTGAATTTACAAGTATCAAGATGTTTACAAGTTTAAGTTTATAAGGTTAATATGTTTCACCTCAAAAAATGTGAAAATAAGTAAAAAGGGGCATGGAGAACTCACATGGAAAACTCACAAGTATAGTGATGGTTGTAGAGTACATAAGAAAGCTTGGATGTCAAGAGTCAAATGTGATGTCCTAAATGATAAAAAAAACAATAACTTGAGGTTGGAATTTATTACAAGAAGTTAGGAAGTTTAGAGAATGCTAAAAAGCGAAAGGTAGATTGAGAAAGGATTATTGCATCAATTCTAGATTCTGGACATAATGTTTGGTATGTGTTTGAACAGGTTTTAGAAATAGAAAACGGTTTCATAAAAATGTAAAAATTTATACTTGACTAGTTCAAAGTCTTCCGGACAACTGTCATTCAGAAACAATTTTATGAAAAGATCTTTAAATAGGTCAAACAAGCAGCACAAGACAGAAGGTGCTGAAATGCGCACTTATCTTGTGAAGGCTATTGTTGAGTCTTCCGATTGAGTTTGAATATGTATAAACTGTCGTTGAAAAGGTAATTCAATGAACTTAATATTGGAGTATGATTTTACTCAAATTTAGTTTGTTATAATCAAGTTATGGTCGGTTTAAGTAAGATTATATTCTGCTAGAATTGTAGTAAGGCACTTATGTGCACTTTTAAAATCGTTAAAGCATGAAACAGGTTAGATCAATTTATTATGTTAATATATGGTATATTAGTCTTTATTTGAGTTATAAAAATATTCTAAGTCTTTGGAATAGCCATCATTTAGAAAAATAATCTTGTGAAATAACCGAATGCGGCGGCATAGCCGTCCATATGCAAACGAGATTCTTTGTTTATGTTAATGTGTTGTTAGCTTGATTTAGGAATGTTAGTGATTGTTATAAGATTAGTGATTATTAAAATATTAATGATCAAATGATAATGATTAAAATAAAAATAGATTTGGTAGAAGAAAGAATAATAGTAAGAACATAAAGTCATGAGAACAATTAGATGTTATGATGATTCAAATGTATAATATAAAAACAATAAAGGATTAGCTTAGTATTAAGAATTCTTGAAATTTCTTGTAAAATAAAATTCTTTAAATTCATCATAACCAATGGATGAAATAAAGATATGAGAGTGAGATTTTTAGAGAATGAGCAAATGAAAAGTGAGGCCTAAGCCTTGCTTTTATACTTGAGGTTAGGAGGAGGTTATGAATGGTGTTAATGGTGATTTATAAGTCTTTTAAAAGGGGGTTATGATTGGAATTTGAAATAAATATAAAATTAAATAATTTAAATAAATAAAAGAATAATTATAATTTAAAATTTAAATTCTTGAAGACTCTAATTTTAACAACTTTTTTTATAAAATATTTATAGACTTTATAAAACCAATTTGAATAATCAATCAAATTATTTATTTGTTAATCTTTATAACTTTTATAAAACTTGTAAACTTTATAATTTGATTATTTATTTTCAGTATTTAAAATTCACAATTACTAATAAAACTTTATATAAGTTTATTAAAATTCATTTTATAACTTTATAAGTTTTAATAAGTCTTTTCCATTTAGTTATTTTTTGTAACATGATTAATAAATTTTATAATTTTATGAAAAATAATTATTTATCAATCAATAAGTTGATTACATATTTAATGTATTTAATCCATTTATTAAGTAAATTAATAATGAAAGCTCAAAATGAGTTCGGGTTTGGGTTTTAACTTGAAAAAATGACGGATGTTACAGCAATAATTAAGTTGGTGGTGGATTAGGAACATTAGTTCCAATTGGTATGAATTAAGGTTAACACCAAGCTGCTTATAAAATGTCTTTTTGCTCATTATCGAGAATTATACCTCAAGCTGACCACATTATGAGCCCAACATTTCGTTGGATCTATGATTAAAGTTCAACAGTTGCTCCTGCAATTCCTTGCTTGGTATTTCATTATTGTTTTGTAAATGTGATAATTTTATTGTTTTTTATGTGTAACTATGTTATAAACACTTATATTATATGAGGTTGTATAATAAATATTTTTGCATGAAATTTTAATTTATTTTTTTATATAGTTAATGGGTCAGATGAGTAATATCATAACATAAAATATATCATTATAATAAAAACCAAATTTCTTGAATATAATTGTTTTGAAGATTTTTGTCTTTATTAAAAACACACACTGTGTGACTTTGAATAATTCTTCATATATGAATGGGTGATGCTTGTGATAATCTTTAATATTATTATTAAAATCAAATCCGTCACTTCATTTATACGAAATTTTTGCATCTGAGCATACCACGTCCTTGGATCAAAGTACTAAAACTACTAATCATAATATCAATTTGTGAAAGTATTATTGGCACTTAAGCTTATATCCCAAGATTTCATGTAATACCATTAGACAAAATGATTTCATTTAAATTTCAATAATGATAGTTTATTCTCACAATATGTTTTGCATTGACTATAAATAAAAGTCAAGAGCGATTGATTTGTAGGGTTGCTTTTATCTAAAACAACCAGTTTCTACACATGGTTAATTTTATACGGGTTTGTCCGGAATCAAAAACAAAAAATGTATTAAAGCTCTTGATTTGATAAAGAGGGTAAAAGTACAAAGAAAAACAACAAATGTTGCGTATAAAAAAATATTTACACATTTGTCAATTCTGATTGTAGTTTATTTGTTATTTTTGTACACAAGAAATTTTCTTCATGTATGTGAATTTTGTACAATTTTATATTTTTATACACCTTTAAATCGGATATTACTAATATATGATTATATTATACAATCTCGTGTAATACACAGGTCTATAACCTAGTCTTTGTATATTTAATTTCAACAATATTATCGTTTTATACACAAGATTATCTTGAATTTATGAGCTTATAAACAAATTACTTACTTTTCTTAGATGATAGTAATATAGTATGAAACTTCAAAAGTTACTATAAAGCGTCAGACATTTGACCAAATTAAATTACCAATATAACCATTGAAAAATAATTTTACAAAAAAAAAACAACCAATAAAAACAAATCACATGTCCATCATTGAAAAGGTGACTGGACGAGGGATTTACATAATCACTCGCTGACGTGGCAGAATTTCAGTGGTTCCTCGCTGACATGTCTCATCTCTCGAGGAATCAGGGGTTTCCCTCGCCTATAATTACCAAAATGTCACTCATCTCTTTTAAAACTTTTGTTTAAGTTAATGCAACTTTAAGTTTTTAAAAGATGAAGGTTAAAAAATATTATTATTATTTAAAATAGTTGAGTATACGTAATCCGAATCATATCTTATCTAAAAAATTATTTTAAAATTTTTAAATATTAAATGTTAACTATTAATTTAATATTTTAATTCAACCCGTGTTAAAAACGTATTTCTAAACTAGTAAAATGAATAAAGTAAAAAGCTAAAATTTGATAAGTGTGTTAAAAGGAAAGCTTGTATTATATAGGGGAAAACCACATTAAATAACAAATTTAAGTGTTTTTAAAAAACAATAAGTGAAAATAAAATTTAATAAGACTGCGATTTTTTAATTTTGGTAAATACTTTTTTGAAAATTTATTATATTAAAAAAATAAAAACTCTAAGCGAGGAGTGACATTTTGGTAATTGTGGGCGAGGAAAACTCTTGATTCCTCGCCCAGTCAGCGAGGAACCACTGAAATTCCGTCACGTCAGCGAGGGATTATGTAAATCCATCGCCCAGTCACCTTTTCAGCGAGGGATTATGGATTTTTCTCGCTCACGTGACGAGGAATGTACACGTGGCTCGTTTTTATTGGTTGTTTTTTTTTTGTAAATTCATTTTTAATGGTTATATTAGTAATTTATTTTGGTCAAATGTTTATTTTGGTAATTTTCCCTAATAATAAACTGGTTACATCACGTGTCACAATTCTATGAGCCCGTGATTCTTTTCCCGCTTCTCTTTGTCTATGTATGTATTTTTGATATGTGATAAAAAATACGTAATTTCAGTTATATCTCATCTTAAAATATTGTTTTATAATCTCTACATCTGAATTACTAACTAATTAATATTTCTTTTATTTAACTCGTGTAATACACAATATTATAACCAACTGTTACATATATAGATTTTAATGTAACTTTAAGTACAACATGCCTTTAAAATTATAAATTCATCTAATAATAACTTCAGAAAGTTTTAATGCACTTGAAACAAGAAAATGGATTTAAAATTCACTAAAAGTATATTAATCAAGTCTATACACAAAAGCTCGTTAATATCATTTGTTATGCCTTTGTAATGTAATTAAGATATAATATTTCCTTACATTAGAGCTTAATAGTGTAACTATATTTAAAGTATATTTTATTTGGAAATACAATGAGGAGAGAATGATGGATTTATGCACTTAAGCAATTTTTATTATCATAGTCGAACAATATCATACTCAAGACAATATACATGTTACATTGTTACCAATTATACTTCTTAACCCAACCACTTGGAAATGGATCTAACTTAGAATTCAAATAAAACCCATCATCTTTAACTAGCCAAAAACATTTTCCTGACCCACGGCTGCGAGAACATTGGTTTTCTATTGTACGATCGAAAATAGTATAGTTTTTCACTTTTGGTGGCCAAGCAAACGTTGAATAATAGATAATATTTTCTCTAGGGTTGTCACAGAATTCCCAAACATAACTTTCTAGTGGTTTTAGGACCTGAGGTCCGTTATCTTTACCATCACTCGTCGTTGGGTGGCTTATAATCCGGCTACTTCGAATGCCATTGGTGATATGAATATACCAGTTTGTATAATGGCAGAAACCATTTGATGTGTTGACCATAGAGAGGTAAAGTAGAAACAAGACTAAAAGGTATGTTTTGGTGGCATAAGCCATGGTTTGATTTGTAGAGCTAATGCTAGGTGGGATTTAGTTGGTTGTGTTAAGAATGCTAGGTGGGATTTATATACTTGAAAAATTCGGGATTGATATTACAAAAATAAAAGGTGAAAGAAATAGATGAAGTAAATGTTGTGTAATATCGTTATAATGTAATGAGAATATAGTGTAATATTGCTAAAAGACAAAATATTGAATTAGATGATATAACACCATAAAGTTTAATCAACCAATAATTAAGTTATACGATGACAATATATTAACCTTGTAAACCTACTACTTAATAAATTAATTTACTTCCATTGAGTAGTGTGTGTTCCATTATTCACTAGCCCTTGATCTTTTAATCCACTTTCAAATTTTATCATCGGATACTTATTGCTCCAAGCTTGATTTTCAACATATCCTAAGGCACATAGCACCCAATATAAGTGATAGATATAAAACTTACACCAAAATAGGAAGACATTTTGTGTTGTGACCCAATTCAACTTCAATACATTCCTAGATGTTATTTCCAAGAAATTTTCATTAATTCAACCATTTAACTTGTAAGGATTAGACTTATATTTTTTTATTGAACGGCAAATGTGCGACCCTACTTCGGAGGATAAGTGTTATTTTAATCGGGCCCACCTATCCGTTTCCCAGCCGGGACTGCATCCCCAACCCCCTTAGGAGGAAACTCATTGCTGAGAAAACCCACTGGCTCAACCCTAAACATTTTTTGCTTAGAGTGAGACTTGAACTCATGACATTCCTTTTATTTACATGTCATGGGTACCTCATTTTAACCAGTTGGACTAAGGATCATTGGTAAGGATTAGACTTATATGCCAAAGGCACAATGTATAACATAATTTTCATTAATGTATGATTCTAATAGGTCACACACCCGGTAAATAATTTAGCACATGTTTAGACTAGGTTTTAACGTATATCACCCGGTTTTATGTTTAAACAATTATTAATAAGTAAAATGAGGAATTATAACATATCATTAATATTATGTTTTATAAGTCACACAAAATATAAATCGTTAAATATGTTAGTTACATATGTGTATTGGAAGCATTAAGAGATTTAGTATTCTGCCTGGGTTCGTGAATGCATAATAAATGATGCAAAAAAATAAATTAAAATTTGTGAAAATGCAAAATCTAGAACAAATAAATCAAGGTCGGTCTATTATATAACGGTAACGGTAACGGTAATGGTACTAAACCTGTGAAAAATCTCTACGCTTTCAAAATTCAAGTGAAGAAAGCTCTCTTTGAAGATTACAATTTGAATTGGTTTCAATACATATAAATAATGTTATTACTTACATTCGGTTAGTATACGTATTGCTTTAGCATTACTCACCAATTGCAAGAATATTATTATTATTACTTTTAGGTATTTATTTAATAAAAATGAACCTATGTTCTACGTACATATACTTACTCAATCTACTAAATGAGAATACCCGGAGGCATTTGCCCATAGAAGTTCTTTTACCTTGTCACCTACTTTGATATGTTGACTTCAAATCTTTATTATGCCTATTTTGTCTGCAAGTCAAATCTTTAATACATCGATTATGCTATTCATATTTTTATTTGTTCCAATTAGGTTAATAATATTTTAATTTTTTCCAATCAGGCCACTAAAGTCTTAAAACTTGATAACTATTTTACAAAGTAATACTTTAAAACAATCTTGAAAGTATAATGACCTGATTGGTATAAATTTTTTTATGAATGTCATGATTGGGACAAAAAATATATGAATGATTTAACTAAAACAATCTTAAAACTTGATAACTATTTTACAAAGTAATACTTAAAAAAATAATATAGAATCACGTCAACTCAACGTTAGCATTCATTTTATAACAATTCCAATACACAAAGTTTCAACTAAAGAACACTTTCTCATGTTAAAAAAGTATTACTAGTGGGTGGGACCCACGCTATGCAGTGACAGTTATTAAAGTTGAAAGATTTGATTCTCATGATTTATACGTTAGTACTGACCACCCGATAAAAAACTACGTACGAAACGTTGATACAAAAGTGTAACAGAAAAAACACTATAAAAAAATACCACAAAAGAGAAGAAAAATAGTAAATGTGTAAATGGTGATTTTGTTATAATTAACGAGCTCTATCGTGAATTGGTTAAAAGAAATTTGACATAACTTGAAGCCTTATGTATAAAACTTAAAAAACGTTCATGTGATTAAATGTAAATTTAAAATAACTCGAATGCTTAAATATAAAATTTAAAAAATTGTTCAGGTGATTAAATATAAACTTGACATAACTTGAAGGCTTAAGTATAAAATTTTAAAAAAGACAAAATAAGTAGGTATCAATTTGAAAACAAAGAGAGAAAAAATATCATGGTTAGTTTCAAAAAATGCTTAGAGGTTTAAATGTAAAATTATATAAAAATTAAAGTAGGTTTTTTTATTAGTTTGAAGAAAGAAAATTAATTTTAGTAACATTCTCATAATCTTTTTTATTTGTTTTATATAATGATGTGACGAGTGTTATCAAGCATTTTTTTCGACCCGCCTTAAACACTGATATATTTGGGTAATACTATTATTATAACTATAAATATTTAGTGATTATATAATTAAGTTTAAAAAAAGAATAGTTAAATTAAATAGCATTAACTCATATAAATATAAAATATAAATGTTTATTTTTAATATTAGTATAAAGTATTATAAATAAGATAATACTTAAAATATATATATATTAAATAATATATTAATTAGGAGTAATTTATTATATATTGATAACTTAGAAACTATTGTATATAACACTTGTACCTTATGTTTAACGAAGTTATATTAAGTGTTTTATATTTTAAGTAATATTACAAGTGTGTCATCCTCAAATGTTTTATATAATAGTATAGATATTATAGATATAGATTATTATTGTTATCAATAGGGGAGAGATCAAATGAGAACTTACTTTTTTTGTGAGAACTCTAGGAACTAATTTCAACCACTAGTTTTCAATAACAAAAGTGTATTAACAAAAACATACTTAAAAAGTGTATAAATCGAAAAATAACATAAAAATAAAAAAAACACAAAAATGTTCCCCTAGTTTCCTTCTTTCATAAGAAAATAAAAAAAAATTATAAAAAAATAAAAAAAATTCTCGTTTTTTTACGAAATTCGTTTTGCACATGTGTAATACCGGATTTACACATGTGTAAATCCCGTATTACACATGTGTAGAACCAGATTTACACATATGTAAACAACGGATGGACGATTTTTTAAAAAAAGTGTATCAATATGGTAGGCGTTGGAAAGATAAAAAAATACTGTATTTTATGATGAATTTTTTTTGAAAAAAATGATGTCGTGAAAAAAAGTTATGAACATTTATAAAAAAAATGACATGTGTTTTGAATGCGATCAAAAATAAATAGCTCAGATTAGTTCTTAGAGTTCTCACAAAAAACCCTACCCATTATCAATATTATTATAAAAGAATTTGGTAATTATATAGTTAAGTATTTGAATAAGATACTACTTATTTATAAATTTTATTATTGTTATATTTGTTGTTATTGTTGTTGTTATTATAAAAATATTTAGTTTTTATGTAGTTAAGTATTCAAATAAGATAATACTTATTAATAAATTTAAATATAAATTTAAAGTATTATAAATAAAGAAATATATAATGCAGTGGATTAAATAATCTTATACTATTAACTAATGAATTATTAACATGAATTAATGTATTAATTAGAAGAAATTTATTAAAGAAGGGGCAAAATAAAAATGATTACACAACACTTGTACTTAATATTTGTTCAGTTGTATTAGAGCATTCACAGTGGAGTCTTTAAAAATATGTGAGTGTGTTTGGTATATTATATGGAATGGTTTTGAGTGGTTGTGAGTGAAAGAGAGAGAAAATGTTATTGTGGATTGGTATATTTGAAAAATCACTGTTCAATCCTTATAAATTTTTTAATATTTTTAAAAGTGGTTGTGAGTGGAAGAGAGATAAAAAAGTAATGATAAGGGTATAAAAAGTATTATTTAATTGAAAATGAGAGAGAAAATATAGTGATTTTTAGTGTAATTATATAGATAAAGATAAGGAACCTACTGTGAATGCTCTTAGGTGTGTTAATTTATAATCATATATTGGATTTGTTCATAAATTATGACTATAACACCTCAAAAGCCGAACGTCATTTTATGTTTTGTTGGATTTATACATTATATACTATTACATTTACCAACTACATCTACAGTAAACATTAGGTATTGGTTGATTTGGTTGGTCCAATAAGATTGTGCCACTTGGCCCAGCAACTTTTGTTTTTTTTTTCCAAGTCACTTGAATTATATATAAGCAAAATTACTAGGCATAAAACTAGAGTGATTGATTGGTGTGATGGTTTTAATGCTTCTTCTAATTTTAATCTACTTGATTTTGAACATCTACCTTTTCTTCATAGCATTTTAAGTTTTCTGGATCGTTGATTCATGTTGTTTCTATCTTTCGGTTTGAACTATTTTTTTTTGTTTAATTCTTTTACTATTTCGCTAATGCATGTAGTTTCTATCTTTAGGTTTAAACTATTTTTTTATTGTTTTAATTCTTTTAACATTTTCATGTTATAATTATATTTTTATGTATTTTGTTTTCTTTTAGTTTTAAAATATAATATTATCATTGATTTTAGATATAATGTTACGACGTATTTATTTTTATTTACCTTCCGGTGTAAATTTCAGTCAAGTTGCGCATAAAAATATTCAAATCATAGAATCATGAACGTACAAACGTCAAAACTACTATAAGGTTTTGGTTTTTCTATTTTGTTTTGTTGAAACCGAACCTTATAAATTTCAACATCCCAGTCGCCATGTGCGAGTTTACCCACTAGTATAACTTACAAAATATAACTACATTAACAAGGTTATTTTTTTTATTTTTATACGTTGACAACTAATGTATCTGGTGTTTTTTTGTTGCAACACCTATTATCCTTTATAAAAATCTTTAGTCTTTGATTATTTTTTGTTTTTTGTTTTATATTCTTTTTCTTTAATTAAAGTTAGATCCACATGGCAAATTACACAACCACTGTTTATAACTATAGGTAAAAGCATTAGCCCTGCCGCGTAACGTGAATGTTTTTTTGTTTATCCTTTTAATTAAGTTTAGACTTTTTGTTAATCGGTACACCCACCGATCATATTAGTTTTTACAAATTTTAACACTCACACCATATTCGTGTTACCTTTTCGAGATATACAAATGCGTATGACGACACCGCCGCGAAGCGCGGGTGTCATACTAGTTACTTACATAAGGAAAAGACTTATATCCATTTCATAAACATCTCGCCTTTTAAAAACATTGACATTTAATGAAATCAAAAGCTCTGAATCTCGTTTAATATGTTCTGAGCATAAGTTCAGAACTTCTTCTGCTCTATATCAATTTTGTTAGAGATGTTGATTTAATTCCCCAACTTTGTTTTAGATTTGGGATTACATATGTTTTATTTGTGGTTAATGTCTTAAATTTTGAATTTTTTTGGTATCAACCTTATTTTCCCAATGATAACGATTGCACAAAATGAATTCTATTTAACATTAAATAATAAATCCTCGTATAAACAAAATGGAAATAATATTTCTTTCATTTCGAAACAAGAAATCTATAACATCAGTTTAGACATACAAACTATTGTTAAAGATGTAACTAATCACAACACTAGAGAAAACGGGATCCGACATGGTTTCAACTCATGTTATTATACTACTTAGACAATCATGGGGCGTGAGGACCATACCACTTCAGCCTATCACGCCATGGTTTCAACTCATGTGATGTAACTAATCACAACACTAGAGAAAACGGGATCCAACATGGTTTCAACTCATGTTATTATACTACTTAGACAATCATGGGGCGTGATGACCATACCACTTCAGCCTATCACGCCAGACACCACCCCCAATGGGTGTGATGGGGTTGGCTGTGAGGGTGATTACGGGCAAAAGGACACAAGAAAGTATTTTTGAATTTTTTAAATACTTTTTCACCAACCAGGCAACCACAACACTTCACTTCTATCTTTTTTTTAATAGTTAAACCTTATATTCATACAAACACCATTACACATCCTTCTAGTGATCACTTTAGTGGACACATAACAACTTGTGTGAAACCATTTTTTTTTATCACTATCACTTACCTATTGCAGATGGTCTTAGTCAAGCAAAACAAGCATGAGCAATAATCACGAATTGGTTCAGTACAAGGTCAAAACCAAACACAAATCAGTTTGGTTCGGCTTGATGTTAGACTTTGAGTGGTTTTAGCAGGTTTCAGTTTGGCTTCAAACCGGTTTCAGGGGAGAGGATTACAAACGCAGTCTCGAATATATGGTTTATAACCAGTTCAAAAGCCAAAACCAGTTTCTAGTGTAACGATTCATGGAAATCTATGGTTTATGGTTTATATTGGTAAAATTCCTATGGAAGTTAGATCATTAATCCACGCCTGACAGCAGTTAACTTTTCATGGAAATTTATGAACATGAAGTACACTGCCATGACATGCATGACACATCTTAGATGTACAAGTGTAAAGAATCCCATGAGAAGTTCACAACTAAATGTGCTTATGCGATTATACCATTAAAATAGCCGACCTCTTAAGAATTTATCAAGCGGTGGGCAAAAACAAAACCATGAGCCAGTGGGACAAAACAAACAATGTCATGGTCGAGGTAGCGGTATTACATCTATTGACACCCCCTAAGAGAGGCATGACATATTAGGATCCATGAATCTTGAAGTGTCATCAAGAAGGATTTAACAAATCATATGATCATCACAGCACTGAATTTGCAGAGATGATCAACAATCCGCCCAGCAAACATAAAGTATCAAATGGAATAAACTCGTTGAAATTTAAAATCAATCAACTCGTTGAAATAAATCTATAAGTTCACATCTTATAATCATCATGTTTGAAGTCAAAATTTCTTTCAATTGCATTACTAATTGCAAACCTGTCTTAACTCTTCCCACCTTGCTTTTCTTTGGTCTTTTGAAGCTTCAAAACCTTCTTCACAATCTTTTGCTCTTCAACCAAGAAAGCTCGAATGATCCTGCAACAAAAACCGATTATACAGAGTAAGAACCATTCACCAAGTGGAAAAAGATCACAAATTTCTATATCTAACAGTGTTGACCCATTAACTTATGAAGTAGTTAATTTGTATCAAGCTACATTGCTTAATCGGTTAACCCCCGTTTTGACCAAAACTATAAGATACCTAGTTTGACCACAAACCATTTAACATCATCTACAAAATTCACAGGCCCAAATAAAGATTACACGAACCTCTCACGCACAGCACCAGCAGACAGCACACCACCATACGCACGGTTAACCGTCCTCCTGTTCCTCGAAAGCCTAGACCTTTTGTATTCAGCAGGCCTCAAATGAGGAATCTGCATCAAATTAACACTCACATCCTTATGCAACACAAAAAGGTCTAATTTTTATTAAATGTCCTACAATCACAGCACCTTGATTCTAAGATTCAGAGAAGCAAAGTGTAATCAAACTAATAATCCTAAAACCCTTAACTATGATCAAACAATAATCTTAATTCGAACAGCAAAACAGCCCCAATCACTATGAAATCACATCCAAACACCCACTAAACAACCATTAACCAACAAGAAATCAACATTCGATCAAATGCGAAAACATTTCATTACCCCTTGGATTCTCTTGCCGGTAACAGGGCATTTAGGGCCGCTAGCTCTCTTCTTCGTAGTCTGGTACACCAACTTTCCACCTGTTACAGACAAACATCATATCAATCACATGATTTTGCATAACAATGATCGAGTTTCAGGTGAAATGAGGGTGTACCGGGGGTTTTGACGACCCGATGTTGGTTGGATTTGGTAGCGTAGCTGTGGCGTTTGCGGTAGGTAAGACGCTGCACCATGTTCGGATCCGATGGAGTATCTCCGACGAACGATTGTTTCGCTGATTATGATCGAGAAGAAAGAGGGTTTTAGGGTTTGTAAGTCGAAGATGTTAAATTGTTTCTGCTTTGATAGTGCCCTAGATCTGACGGTTCCCTGTGCTTCTTTTCAACGGTTCAGATTCTTTTTATTTCTATTTTCTTTTTTGCGATGAAGATTAGGTTGGCTAGCACATAGTGATGAACAAAAAAACCGGTTCGGAAATCGGTTCACCAAAAAATACCGGAACCGGTTTAAAAAAACCGGTTTGGCCCAAACCGGTCCCGAACCGACCCGAACCGCCGGTTTCTATACCGGTTTGCTTGCCCCGCACTCAAAACCGGTTTAAAAGTTAAAAAACGGTTAAACGGTAAGAAAAACCGGTTTGGGTAAAAAACCGGTTTCAAACCGGTCCGAATCGGTTTGATAG
The DNA here is from genome assembly GCA_025215565.1 of Flaveria ramosissima. Lineage (NCBI taxonomy): Eukaryota > Viridiplantae > Streptophyta > Magnoliopsida > Asterales > Asteraceae > Flaveria > Flaveria ramosissima. The sequence goes on along the minus strand of CM046044.1, from coordinate 37,257,675 downwards.
GTTCGAGTTTTCGGTGACCCAAACCGGTTTGTCCAAACCGGTTTGTAACCCGAACCGGTTTGAAGAAAAACCGGTTTGACCCCACTACGAAAAAACCGGTTCGGTTTTGAACCCGAACCGGTTTGGGTATAAAAACCGGTTTGTACACCTCTACTAGCACACGATGTTAATTGTGAGCTTAGATTAGGTTTCGAGCGTTAAGCAATGTTGGAGAAAAAAAATAGTTCGAATATCATGTCTTGTCTGTAGGTGATCCTATAGGTTATAGTCTCATTACTTCTAAAAATTTCTTTGAAATTCTTGTTAACATAGACATGTGTCACAATGCCATTCGTCGTATGGTACAACGTATGCATGTCATTGGTTGCTTCATCTCCTAGTCAAATTGAAATATGGTAATAAAACCACACCAATGATACAATGTCATATTTTGGTCGTTGGTCACTACCGTATAATTGTGCTACTTTGTCAGTGATTTATTGACTGACCACATTTATTATTCTTTGCCTTTCAAGCATTTGCGATGGTGGTTATTCAATCCACGGACTTGGACGTGGAGGTCACTTAGAGGAAAGAGACCAAGAATTTTGTCGATTCATAACAGTAAAAGTTATTGTTTGTTAACCATGTTTGGATGAGAGAGACCAAAAACTTTAAAAGTTCTTATTATAACTTTACATGTGTTCATGGTTTAAATCTTATGCTCCAGCCTCCAAGCTATTAACAAGTTCACTTGTCATTTTTTAATGGAAGCTTTTATTAAAACATTATTAACAAGGAAATTAAAAGCTTGAAACCCAAAAAAGTCAATAACTAACCCAAAGTCATGGGGTGTGTCTTATTCAGCGTTTATCATTTGATGGTATGTAATAGCGGTATTGAGCGGGTTAGTTAATCGGTTCGAGTTATTACGGTTTTCTAGCGTTGAAGTCTATCCAAAACACGACCCGAATAACATCCAGATTAATCGGTTTCAGGTTGTTCGGGTGACGGGTCGTGTTTCGGGTATAAAACAATAGATTATTTAGTAGATTTTAATGATTTAATGAATTTTCTTATGAAATCTTATAAAATTAATGGACTGAAATTAGTTTAATTCTATAAGTTATAAAATAAATTTAAATATATAAATGTATACAAATAATTTGCTCGATTTGGACAATTTATACAAGTGTATATAAACAATTTACTTAATTATAATGGTGTTAATCGAGTTATTAGGATTTCGGGGTTAATCGATTCGGTTATTCGGGTTTTTGAGGTTATAAAGTCTATCTAAAACCCGACCCGAATAAGAATCGATTTTTGGGTTGGGTTTCTTAGGTACGAATGAGATCGAGTCGGATGGGTTAATTCGGTACGGATAAAATCGATGGTATCAGTACATCATCTAATAGTCTAGTGTAATGATATTTACATGTTCATAAAAGTACACATGTTTTAAGAAACAAATTTAAGATATTTTTAAATGTTTTTGGTATTAAAAGATAGAGTTAATTACATGAATGGTCCCTGTGCTTATGTCTGTTTTCACTTTCGATCCTCAGGTTTGAAAAATTACAAGGTCGGTCTAAAGGTTTGTCAAAACGTAACACAAAAGGTCCCTGACGTGAATGGCTATTATCTTTTTCTGTTAATTTTTAAAAAATGACTAAAGTACCCTTTGTGAAAACTTAAAACTCTAACCGCCACCTACCGCCACCATCTCTCCAACACCACCCGAATGCCACCACCATCCCCACCACCAGAACACCACCACCATCCCCATCACCACCGGTTTGCAACAACCATCCCCAACACCACCAGAACGCTATCACCATCCCCATCACCACGGGTTTGCAATCATCCTTTCAAACACCACCGGAACTATACTACCATCCTCACCACCACTAGACTACAACCACATCTCCAACACCACGAGTCGCCACCTCGAATCCAATCAAGGTTAGGGCTGCAATGGTGGTGACGGGTGATGCTTTTGTTACCATAGATCTATAAAGAAATGGTGGTGGTGGGTTATGGAGGTGGGCTGTATTGATTATTTGAAGATAAAGATGAAGGGAGGGAAGGGCATTGTTGTGGTGAAGGAGAGGGAGAAAGAGTTGGGCTGTGGTGGTGGGTAGCGATGGGGGGTAGCGGTGGTGGTCTGGTAGGATGGTGGTGGTGGTGGTTTGGTAGAATAATGATGGTTAGAGTTTTAAGGTTGAAGATGAAGTTGCGAGTATAATCTTTCATAAATATTGATTTTAATGGTCAGGGGTATTTTGGTCATTTACTAGGACTTAACGGAAAAAATTAACTGCCATCCACGTTAGGGACCTTTTGTGTTACGTTTTGACAAACCTTTGGACCGATGTTGTAATTTGACAAACTTGTGGACCGAAAGTGAAAACATGCCTAAGCACAAGGACCTTTCATGTAATTAACTCTAAAAATTATAGAATCAGTATTCAAGAATCACATAACAACTTATTTCTAGCAACAATAAAAAAACGATACCAAATTAGTAAAATATCTGAAAACAGATACCGATATCGTTAGATTCAATACAATATACTCTACTTATTTATTCATAAATTCTTTATCAGTATTTTTGATACGGGTAGAATACCGATCTCATCTCTAGTTCCTATCTTTCAAAAATACTATGCACTTCCCCATACATGTATTCCAAATACGCACACGTATATACTCTCTTGTGGTCATCAAACCACAATAAGCTTCCCAAATTTCCCCAAAATTCTACACAATTTCTTCTCCAATTTCGCAAATGTCAATGGCTTCCTCTGCAATCTCTCACTTTTCTTCTGTTTCCACTTCATCTTTATGCTTCAATTTCTCCACAAAACTCCCTCGTCCAACAGCTTTCACCCGATTTCCCAATCTATACACGAAATCACTCACTGTTAACGCCTCAACATCTTTGGATTATTCAACCGATAAATCATCTCTCTCATCAAAGGTTAGTGTTTGATCTGTTTCCCGCCATTGTTAGTCGATAAAGCTTGAGTCTTTGCACATATGTTCAGTAATTCTGCATTGAAACTTACGGTAATCAAATGTTTCAAGTTCGTTGATAATCTGGTGAAATTTGGATCATTTACTTTATATTGTAGCAAGATTTTATGATCAGAACTAATTAGGCGTTTAATTGATCTTAAATGAACAAATTAGACCCTTTTTGGTAGGTGAACCCATAAACAAATATTACCCATTCAAACTAAGGTTCTGATTTAGAAATTTTGACAATGGAGTTACGTATGACATGTTTTGAATGTTCTTCAATGGAGATAAAAAAGGGATCCAATAGGATTATTAGTTGTTTGTAACTAAGGGTGTAAACAAGCTTAATAGCTCTAGTGATCATCTTTGGATTTGTTTTAGTAATGTTTAAGTGCAAATCGTTAGTCTCGATGATATTGATTTTCCAGACTAGCAACTGGCAATGGAAATTCAAGGATGATTCTATCAAAATTCACTATGAGGAACATGGGAATGAGAGTAATGGACCAAACAAGAACATTCTCATGATGCCCACTATTTCTGATGTTAGCACTGTGGAAGAATGGAGATTGGTGGCTAAAGATATCATCCAACAATGTGGGAACGTCAACTGGCGAGCTACCATTGTTGATTGGCCCGGTCTTGGTTATTCTGACCGCCCGAAGCTTGATTACAATGCGGATGTCATGGAATCGTTCCTTGTTGACTTCATTCTTGACCCAAGTAGTCCTATAAACCACATGGGTAGGTGTTACATTTATGTGATTATTGTGACTAATCAAACTTTTTTAGTGTTTGGATGGACAATCATTTTTATACAGATATGAGCTACTAGAGAAACAAAGCTGATTATTTGTTGTAACATTGCTGTCATGTTTTGTGTGCTTAAATTTTGCAGAAGACTTGGTGATTGTTGGAGGAGGTCATGCTGCCACCATAGCGGTCCGTGCTGCTAAAAAGGGTTTGGTCAAACCAACCGCCATCGCTGCTGTTGCTCCAACCTGGTCTGGCCCACTTCCTATTGTATTCGGTCGTGATTCCAAGACAGAATCAAGGTAACGGGTCAAAATGGATGGTCCTCTGCCTGTGTAACGAGTCAAAACTGGTAGTTTTTGGAATCGGGTCGAAACAAGTCTAGTTGTGTTGAGTTGACCTAAAGGCTAAAACACTCTTCTATCCAAAAGTTTTTAACTTTTTAAAATAATTAGCCTATCAAATATGATCACAAGAATGATATAGGAGATTTTATACACTTAAAATATACTTTAGAGAACTCCCTACCCGTTTAACCCGTTAGAGATCAAACATGATCCAAATTGACCTATTAATAACTAAATGGGTCAAAATTGCGCTATATTTAATTTCATTCAAAGTGCTGATATTATCTTTTAACAATTTACAGATATGGGCTACTTAGAGAAACATTACGCGCCCCAGCTGTTGGTTGGATGATGTACAACGTGTTAGTCAGTAACAAAAAGTCCATTCAATCCCAATACAAATCCCACGTGTATGCGGATTCCACAAACGTGACACCAGCCATCATCGAAAACAGATACGAGCTTACAAAACAGAAAGGAGCGCGTTATGTGCCTGCTGCTTTTTTGACAGGCCTTCTTGACCCGGTGAAAACCCGTGAAGAATTCCTTCAACTCTTTGAAGGGTTGGAGGGTAAATTACCAGTTTTGGTTGTTTCGACATCTGGTGCGCCAAAGAGGTCGAAAGCCGAAATGGAAGCCCTTAGAGAAGCTAAAGGTGTGAGCAAATTTGTTGAGGTTCCAGGAGCCTTGCTTCCACATGAAGAGTACCCAAGTTTAGTTGCAAAAGAGCTTTATAGTTTCTTGCAAAATGTAATATAAGTTTCTTGCAAAATGTAATATAAGTTGATTATTATTTCTATACTCAAATATCTGTAGAGCAATATAAGGATTGGATTGAATTGGGTTGGGCCAGATGTGTTGGGCCGGGCCTTGTTGGGTTGATTCATAAATTTTCTTCTTGAAAGTTATTAGCTTTTTATATAATAGAAACTGGGAATAAGAATATGATTTGGAAGCTATATTGTTTCATTAGTGATCTAATCTTTTGAAGTTTTTAAAATGATTTTAGGAGGTTATAAATTTACTCACTAAAAATATATTATATTACAAAGTCATTGTATGTTTGTACATGAGAATCTACATGTGAATACAATTATTAATCACTCCCAATTCTATCAAGATTCAAAATTTTCTTTACAAAATATTAAATAATTTATTGTTGGAAATTGGTAAAAACTAGAATTAAGACTCCCATGTTGCAGCAAGGGACGTAAAACCAAAACTATATCAAGGAGCACCAATGACACACTACCATCAGTGACTACTAACACCAAAAAAAATATTGAACCATGCATACTCGTTGCGGCGTTTTAATATGCATAATCTAAACCGAAACATAAAACACAATACGGTTGTTACACGGAAAAAATAAAGGTAAAAACATTGAACCAAATACACAAGTTGTGCCATATTAACTCGAAAATTTTGACCGAAATGTAAAACGAAAAAATTGTAAGAGATGAAAATTATATGTGAGCAGAGTTGAAAGTAAAAAAAGTATTGGGGTTAAATGTAAAAAAATAACTATTAGGGTTAAAAGCAAGGTACAACCTATAAAGCATCATATACAAACCATAATGCATAGTCAAATTAGAAGTTAGTAATATATATAATACATGTTAATAGAAATCAAAGAAACGATTTTAGTTACAACCATGAAGCTCACAATGTACAAGAAATCAAGAATCACCATAAACTAATTACCAACCCATGTGTTCAATAAATAAACTATTAATACCTTGTACTTGAATATTGCACCTAACTAAACTCTCTTTAAGTGATATAGCAAACTATAGTCAGTTTATTTAAAGGAGTAGGGTTAACTACTACATCCATTTTATCATTGTTAAATTCAGTCACGCAACAACTTTATAGAGGTAATCTTTCAAAAACTTAAGGGTTAATCGAAAAACAATATACATTAAAATTAGAAAATAAAAACCCGTTGAGTCACATGATCACAAAACCTATACGGTAAATCCGCCCATGGCACTAGTACAATTGGTGCTTTGTACGAGTGAGAAAGGCCGAGATAGAAAAGTTTACGGGGTGTGTTTTTGTCTCCGCCTCCAAGTCTCCGCTCTTATGAACACATCACTCCCTTTTCACTTGGTATCTCCATAAAGTGAAAGATGAAACAAAAGGGAAGGCCTGAGGTAGTTTATCAATGATATTCTTGTTTTTTTTCATTATATACCATTTACGTAGAATTTATACATTATGTATAATGATATAAGTAGTTTTTTTTATCTTATGTAAGGTTTTGTATTGAACGATTATCTCTTTATATACAAGCATGGTACATATATATATTTGGCTAGAGGTCCTACAGTTGCCGCTTTAACAACATCACTAGCCTACCACAACCACCCTCAACGTGCCACAACAACCCTCATCCGTGGTGGTTTCACCTTCTCTTCCTCTCGAGCCCTCACACAATAATGAGTTGCTATGAGTTTCTAAACTAATAACTAATTATCAGAGTATTTGAAAATATTTATAAATAACTTAAATGCCAATTGTGTGTTGGTTTAAACATATCTCGTGTTTATTCTTATTAAATTGATGCATGTATGAGTTTTACAAAATGAATAACACCTAGACTTTAAAACTAGATCCGAACATAATTGTGTGTTCGTATCAAACTTCTTAAACTTCTAGTAATGTCCTGAAAAGGTGACGTGCAATTGCTAATTTGCTATTGAGTGGTCAATTAATTTTTATGTTTAACGTCAATAAATAGTTCCATGTTTTTAATAATAAAACACCAAAAAACTCGTTACTTTGATTAAGAAAGGACTATCCACTTATTATCGCCTGTTTTTTTTAGTTTTCTAAAAACTTCATACGTGTCCATGAAGCTCACACGTGTCACATGCCAAGTGTCGAAACGTGATACGATATTAGAGCCCAATTTAATTCTAGAGCCATCGTGTCTCCAAGCCCATAACCAGCAATTAAAATAGCCCAATCAATCTTTTACTTTAATTATATTGATTGACCTTAAATTGATTCTCATGTACACGTGTCCACTTGACATGTGACTAGACCTGTTGGATGGTATGTGATCAATGATAGAAACGCCATTGATAGGTTTACAAGTTTATACATATATATTTTATGATGCATAAATAATATTATTTAATTATTGAGTTTAACTTCTACAAAGTACAAGTGTAGTGATTTTAAAAGTAGGGTAGACGTATGTGTTCGTTAGTTAAAATAAATACTTAATTTAAAAATCTCCATATTATAAGAGCATAGGACACGAGTAGCTACACATGTATGTGTTTGCGTTTTATGTGTGAAGGATGTTTACATGCATTTAGGTATACGTGTACATGGATCCAAATCACGTAAATGAGGCAAACACATTATCTAACGGGTAATTCAAACCTATTACTGACTTGACTCGACACACATCTGTATTATGTAAATGAGCTAGACACATTACTATGTTATTATTGATATTAAAATCAATGAATGTGTTAAATGCATAGGGTTAAACAGGGTGTATGCATATCATATATTTTACAAAATGAAATAACTTTCAAAATATAGTAGTATATATGATCACATCAAAGAAAGTAAGATTTTTTATTTTGATGATATATATATTATTTAAAAATATAATTATTATATTATTTAAAAATATGTTCGATAAGATTAATAAAACTATATCTAAATAGTAAAAGTCAAAGGAGAGGAATTGGATTTCCCATATGATAGAGACATAATAATAAAAATATTATAGATAGATACACGTATGTATATGTAATGCATATGATACATTGATAATTTGATATGTCTCATATGAGTGTACATATATAATGATTTGTCATCCCTCAGCTAACAATAATGACGTTAAAAAAGAAATAAAGTTCGTAAAACATATACACAAGTTAAATAAGAAGTAAGACAATTTACGAGAAATTATATATCTTCCTACCTTTTATGTTTAATTTAATCTTCTCGTAGCGTATTATAATTGATATAAAGAAATTAAAAAACGAGATGAGGGAAAAGAATATATGTGAATATACGTTTTTATTTCTTTATTAGGTGATGAATGCTTCCTAAATATAGGTTCAAGAATATGAAGTGATATGTGCCCGCCGATCTCGTTATTTAGTGTTTAAATTAATAGCGGTTACAAAGATCCTAAATAATAAAAAGTTATAGATGGTAATTTTTTTTGAATGGCTAAGTAAATTACTAACACGCCATTGGCATACTCGATCATTTTCATTACTCGAGTTCGAAACCTTTGGGCACTAAGCTGATGACGCGTCCCTGAAGAAGCTTGTGCATCAATCCGTTCCCCTCAGTTTCGAACTTAAGACCACTTTTAGGAGGAAACACACGAACTTGGCTTTTTATATAATCCTACTCATGTCTTGTAGGACTTGTAGCTCGACACCATATATTCTTGCCCTAAAATACACGTGTCGTTTCATGTATACATTGTACACTTTATATAAAAAAGTCATTTAGTAGAGATAAAACTCTCTTTCTCTCTCTCTCTCTACACACACTCATTTTAGAACATAATATGCTAAGATCCACATTATATTCTTATACATAATACATAAAATTATAAAAATCAAGTGGGAGACATAAATGCATAACCATTTTGTGTATCACAATAAAAACAATGAGAAATGCATAATACACCTCTCACGATTCTTTTGTTTTAAAAAATGATAGTATGTCTTTCTATAAAATTACCCTTAATATTCATTCATAACTAGATGTTTTTTAATGAATCATCTTGATGAAAATTGATACACCTCTCAATCAAATAGTTATGTGTTAAAATAATAGCATTCAAAGTAGGTTTTTTATATTTTTGTGAGTGTATTTTTTAAATTACTAGGAATGATTTTGAGTGGTTGTGAGTTAAAGAGAAAAAAAATTACTATTCATCTATACATAATGTATAGATGAATAGTCAAAAATTTTAAAAAGATATTGTCAAAATTTTAAAAGTAAAAAAATATGATAATTTTTAATATAATTATAAGAATAGAAATAATAAACCTACTCGCGTATTGTGAATATATAATGCGAACTATAAACAAATGAGGAAGCAAAAGTTGCAGTAAAGAAACAAATCAATGCCTAAATAGTCGAATACAAGGACCGGGTTTTACTCTCTGGGCCAATTGAGGCATCACGTATGGGCCGCCTCAGTTACTTATGTTTGGGCCCAGTTGACTCGGTCATGTGGGCCCCACCCACTCACTCCAGTGACCTCCTACAGTTTCTCAAGTCCCTAGTGTACGAGAGTCGAGACAAAACAAATTAGACAATATTAATACCAAGTGGTAATACCCTCTCGAAGACCACGTGTTCGTAGATAAGCGAACCGGACGACTTACAGATTGGTTTGGTTTGACTGGTTGAAGCGATTTAAGAGTAAAATGACATGATAAATAATATGAATATTACGCTAAATATATTCAAACATGAACCAAATATATACACAATAGCTCAAATCTTTTCGTTATTTCTTTAAGCTGGAAAAACAAAAAGTCTATCATTATTTCTTAAAACTACAAAAAAAGATGACTATTCTCGCTCTTTGATCAATATTTCACCAGCTCCATGAAGAATATAAAAAAAATGCATTGAAGCACTGAACAGTGGCGTGAATCTCAATGAAAAAAACCAGCACGAACCGAGATATCGACAAATTAATCAGACACTGGTTTTTGCACCCCTATACGGATCGGAGAGATGGGCAGTTGGCGGGAGTAGCCAGTTGTTTTTTCATAGTTTTATGTTTGAACGTAAGGTCAAAATAGAATTAAATGATATTTGTAATACACACTGAATATGGGCATCTCTAAGTCTTATCAATATCTTTAACATTTAAATATGCATGTTTTCCCATTAATTATAACAATATATGTGATGTTAACCTTTTTCATTAAGATATGAGACGGGTCCTAAAACTTGTAGTGGTATTTATTTAAAGTTATTTGTATAATTAAGATGTGATGGGTAGTGTATCAAGAGATGTAAAAGAAATGAAAAATATCAAAGTCTTTTTCTAACATATGATTTAGGCGTACTTATTAGACTTATACTACGTCTAAATTGAATGGTAATAGTACGTAATATAAACTCAAATTTTCTTCGTATTCAATGCGCATTTAATGCATTTTTAATGTTAGAATTATTTTCATCTCATAATTCAAACGGGTCTAATCAACATTCATGTATCATTGCAAATTGTTATGGGTAGAGTAAAATAATAAACATAACCTTATAAGGATAAAAGTAGTGTGACGAAATTGATCATTAATCGAACCATATAAAGTAGAGTTTGATACCTTCTTTCGGACAATCACTACACTATGATGTTTACAAGTTGAGTTTTTTGTGAGACAATCACTACAACTTTTAGGTAATCATAAACCCTTTCGCTTAAATGCGTGTCACTTCGATCAAATCAGAGTTCCTCTATATAAACCAACTTAAAATTCAATTCTCTAATACCTTAGATACTTAAAAGTATTTTTGACTCGTGCCTCAACAAGTAAGGTGACACACTACTGAAAACATCAATCAATGTAGTGAAGTAAACCTACCTTTTGACATTATAGTGTTGAGACCACATGCATCTGTGTGTATGAGAACTAACATACCTTTCCTCTATTAAACGATATAGGTAGTAGCCATTTTCTTAAACAATATAATTCAACCGTATATATAGAATGAATAATAATAATAAAACACTATAATATGTTGTTTTTCATAGTGTTATTGAAACTCTCACATGCTATACAAACATTATTTTAAAGTGTAATTAAGAATGAAAATGAAGAAGCTTATGTTAATGCTCTAAATCGTTACAGAAATTATGGTTTTTAGATTGACATAGATCTCTACTTAGATATTTTTGTTTTTTTCATTTTTTTTCATCAATGATGTGGTCATAATTTTTATTCATAAAACAATTGTGTCAATTGTAAAAAAAGTTTTGAGTAATTCGAAATTCTCGTATTGAAATCTAAAGGTTTTCCCATGCACCAAATAACACAATACACACACATACATCCATTTGATAAATAACTTCTATGATCATGCATGCTTGAGTACGTTTGTAATATTTTAGAGAAAGTATATATAAGTTGTTATAAATACATTTGATTTTTCTTTGTAAAAGAGGACATTTTTTCTATACATTTCTTTTAGACAAGAACTATATATTCTACTCTTGGGGTTTGTATATGAAATTTAGAAATATTTGCAATAGAAGCATGCACAATCATTTTACAGTCTTTAAAATTCTTCATCAAATATTCACATGCATGCAAGTCAAGGAAAAAAAAACATACATAATGAGTCTATATGAAAATAAGGTTTGAAACTAGAACTGGAAATGGATGAATGAACTGAATACAATGCTACCTTCAAAATGCTACCTTCGAAATGAAGAAAAAAAATAATTTGTAATCTATTATACGACGGTTACATGTAGTCGTCATAAAGTAATAATTTTTTTTAAGTGCTAGAATAAATGCAACGATGTTTTTCTAGTAAAATAGCGACAACTATTAATCCTTATAGCAACAATATGTCGTTGCTGCAGGCTTCATTTAGGTTTAACCCAGTAACAACAGGTCGTCATCTTCATTTCCACCCCAAAACCCCAAACCCAAACCCTGATCCACCACTCTCTTGTGATTAATTCACCTTTCACCGGCGATTTCCACCAAAGATACATTTTGAATCCCTTCAAATTAGATATTTTGTAATAGCACAAAGATAGTTTTAGGACTACGAATAAATTGATACCATAGTACAATGTGTTTCCTAAAAGGAAGTCTTGATTGTTCCTCTTATTTAACAAATAAAGTTTTCCCCTAGTCCAAGTAAAAGAACTAAGATTGCAATAAAGTCCCAAGAAATAAGCATTGCATTTTAATATAGGGCCGAGTAGGAGGTACTATGAGAAACTAAAATGATGTAGACCGATTTGTGACCATATATAACTTGACACACAATAACAAACCAAGTTGAAAAAGACAACTTATAATAAGTTGTCTATGTGACCATCCTTTAATAACAAGTGGTCGTGTGTTAATCAGTGATCATCAAGATTGTGACCGGATGATATAATGCTCGAGAACAACTATAATAATAATAATAATAATCTATTTTTACATGTTTTACTATATATGTAAATTACTCATTGTTAGGTTTATTTTCTTGACAATATGTAGGGATGTGCAAAAACCGAATTTTGGGTCGAAAAACCGATAAAGCCAGCTGGACGGAACCAACCACAACCGATTAATATACTATAGCTTCAGTTTTACGATTCCTATGTTCTGTATGTTTCTGTTCCGGTTCTGTTCGGTTCGAAACTGAATTACCTTTATGAAAACTGCTAGAACTGACTTAGGATTTGAACTATAATAGAATAATTAAGTAATAGATTTTAATGCCTAAAGTTTTTGAATATTCCAATTGCTATGCGATATATATGTAACAAGCTTTTTGACTTACCCTAAGTTTGTAAACTTTAAATGCAAATCTCTTTAATAATACATATGTATTGTTGAGTTTGTTATTGGCCACAATATTCATTGGGACTGAATTCTACATATCAATTACCAGTTCTGAAGTCAAAATTCCAAACCGGTTCTTCATGCAATAGCAGTTCTAAATCTTTACCGGTTATATCTCAGAATTGAACCGGTTAACACGTTACATAATCGAACCAATAATGCTACGATAAGATGCGGTTCTGGTTCTTATTATTGTGCTAATCGGTTTTTGGTTCCTGGTTAGAATCGGCTGCTCACCCCTAGAAATATGGACATACACGATTGCTTCAGACACATAAGTATATACATACATCATGTATACTTACACATCCATTCATACATACATCCATGCATACATACACATACATGCGCACACACAAAGATACACGCACAAAGCTACACCTATGTGCAGTGTATACATACGCTCATGCATACGTATGTACATAGAAACACACATAGGTATGTATATACAAACCTGCTAATATACATGCATGCATGCATACATACATATATACGTACATACGTACGTACTATTGGAAAATATTGAAAAATAATTTTTCACTGAGTTGTAGGATTAACTTTTTACTAACTTTAGACAAAAATAATTATATGTATTTATGATTACTATAGTTTTTTTACTAGGTTTGCGTTATACTACGTGAGAGTTGCACAACAAATGAAACCACGTCCAAAAAGAAGCTATGATAAATAAGATATCAATATTCGAAATTATGTGTTTAAAACAATTAAACAGTGAAGTTGCTAATGATGATGTCATCATGATTTGGTTCTAGTGACCAAATTTGCTACTGATAAAAGCATTCACAGTGGATTCTTCATTTTTATCCATATAATTACACTAGAGATTACTAATTGTTCTTTCTTCTTTTCAAATTAATGATATGTTTTAGACCCTTATCATTACTTTTTTCTATCTCTTTCACTCACAACCACTTTAAAAAATATTAAAAAATTTATAGGGATTGAACAGTGATGTGACACCCTACAGATATCCCACATCGGCCGTGGACAGGAGAGATTCCTGGTTCATAAGGAATGTCTGGCCTCGAACATTAACAACGCGTTTTGGGCGTATTGGCTGTGGATGAGAGGAGAACTCCACAGTTAAGCGTGCTCAGGTGGGAGCAATCCAGGGATGGGTGACCTCCCTGGGAAGTTTTCACCCAGGCAACCAAAAGCAAATTCGTGAGCTCCTCGTGGGCAAAGCGGACAATATTGTTGGTGTGAGAGGCCGGGTGGTGACAGAATGGTATCAGAGCCACTCCTGTGCTGTTCGGGATGTGGGACATACCTCACCAAGGATGGTGACATCTCGGGCTCATCGAGGACGATGAATCCAAACAGGGGGTGCTTGTGACACCCTACAGATATCCCACATCGGCCGTGGACAGAAGAGATTCCTGGTTCATAAGGAATGTCTGGCCTCGAACATTAACAACACGTTTTGGGCGTATTGGCTGTGAATGAGAGGAGAACTTCACAGTTAAGCATGCTTAGGTGGAAAGCAATCCAGGGATGGGTGACCTCCCTGGAAAGTTTTCACCCGGGCAACCAAAAGCAAATCCGTGAGCTCCTCGTGGGCAAAGCGGACAATATTGTTGGTGTGAGGGGCCGGGTGTGACAAGTGATTCCTTAAATATACCGATAAATAGTAACATTTTTTCTCTCCTACACTAACAACCACTCAAAACCATTTCATATACTATAGGAAGCACACTCACATATATCTAAGGATTTTAGTGTAAATGTTTTGAGGCCATCTTATTGCTAACGATAACCTAATTTGCTATTGATGATGTCAACACCCAAGTCATCTCTAGTTACTACTAATAAGCTAAAACAAAAATATTAAGTTTCAGTCAAAACTCGATTAAATAAAATACATTTCATTGAAGACATTAATACAATTTATTTTTTCTCTTGATTGAGTTATTTCAACATTATTTGTCTGCAATACAATTTATTTTTTCATTTAGTTCTTGATTGAGTTATTTCAACATTATTTCATTATGAATACTAAGATGAGTGTTGATTGTAAAACATAGTAGAATTCATTGTAATCCTAAACTCATAAGAAATAATTCTGACAATATTCTTTTTCATTAAAAGATAATTTAGAATGCTAGTGTCTTCCCTAGTAGTACTATATACACTAGGAAACAAACAAGTACTCTTGAAAAACTCTATATTTGTTACGAGACCCATTTTAAACACAAATTGTCAGCCATCACCACCTGCTTTATTTACTCTTCCTGATATTTGTCTTGTATTTTACTTTATTTTCATTTGTGAAAGTACTTGTAATTTACTATTTTTCTTAATTTTTGTATTGTAAATTTTTATAGAAGTGTTTTGATATTGATTTAAGTAGGGGTGTACATATTCGGAATCCGAAATTCGGATATTCGAAAATTTTGAATAGTGGATTTTACTATCCGAATTCGAATCCGAAACCGAAATTTCGGATATCAAAATTTTCGGACTCGGATTGGGATATCCATTCGGATATCCGAATTCCAAAAAATTGTATTATTTAATAAATTTTATAAAAATATAATAAATTTTATTGAAATTTTTTAAGATATTCGAAGTTTTTTTAAAATATTCGAAATATCTGAAAATATCCAAAAAATTCTGAACATCACTATCCGAATCCGAATTTGAAATTTCGGATATCCAAAATTCGGATTTTCGGATATTTCGGATTTGGTTTCGGATTCAAATATTTTTGAACACCCCTGTCCCAATGATTTCAATCTAGCATTTCATTAAATCATGACTTGTAATATAATTTTTCATTAATGACCTAAAATTTATACGTGTTTAGAAGAATAATGTGTGAAGATAATTTGTAATTCTTCGTATTTAAATCCCATTTAATAATGAGGTTAGATTACAAGAATATGTTATTGAAATAAACGACAATTTAATAGTCTTGGCATAATGGGCAAACAAATATATCTTGTAGACATAAACCAAAAGTGGACATCCCTTTACAAGTAGTTTTATTTGAAACCGTAATAAATTGGAAATTTTGAGTTTAAATCATACTTATTTGATAAGTTACCTCAAATATAAATATATGACTTGTTGGCCACCTCATTAAAGTGTCATGTATAGCTATCAATTAAAGAAGAAACAAAGATTTTGACTAGATATTGCGAATGCCATCTTAGAATTCAACCGATGATGGATCATTCAATCCAGTTACAATATGAATAGATTGATTTTGTGATCATTATTAGAGGTAGACACAAAAATGGACACATGGAAGTGCATACGTGTATCTTAGCGGTTTGATTTTGAAAGAACAGATAGTGCATCCTTGAACGCCCACATGCTCGCTCTTGCGAGTGACAAGTGTTCAAATGACGCAAATATCTTCTTCAACTCTAGACTTTTGGAAACACGTTTCCAAAGAACTAACGATGAGAAGATCAAAATCAAACACGAAAAAGGACACAAATCTTGGACTAGATGAGTTAGCCCTTATCGAGATCCCTATGACGTTTGCTTGTAGAGGTGCGACTAGGACCTATATAGTCAAAAAACGATTGCGTCATAAAGCTTGTTGACGACGGTCATGACCGATTGATTCATTTGACTAGGAAGAGGGTTTAAGACTCATTAGACCGTTTCATGTACCTTTTGCGTATTCATCTGTTGACTTATTTGGTGTTGTTTGAAACTGAAACAAGATTGGGATGGATATATGATGGGGAATTAAAGATATTTTACATACAAAACTGATATGAAAAGAATTCTCAGATATTTTACTGCACAGTTAAATTCATATTATGGGGTACTCACAAAATTGGCATGCCATATATTTCAGAAAACCCAAAAGTATGTTTAAATTAAGCTATTATTACATGTTCTATGCTCACCTTTATCATACCATTATATTATAGATATGGTATGTAGTGATTAATATTTAATATTAGTACAGTGGGTGTGACTCGCGCTATACAACGGATATTATAAAAGTTGAAAATTTTAATTGTTATGATTCATATGTTAGTACTAACCACCCGAAAAAATATTACGTGTGAAACGTTGATAAAAAATGTAATAGAAAAAAATACTATAAAAACATTACTACCTCGAAACAAGGAAGAAATATAGTGAATGCGTAAATGGTGATTATACTATAATAAACGAGCTCTATTGTAAATTGATTAGAAATAATTTGACCACACTCGAATGCTTGAAGTATAAAACTTAAAAAAAATTCAGGTGATTAAATGTAATTTGACATAACTCAAAAGCTTAAGTATAAAATTTAAAAAAATTTAGGTGGTTAAATGTAAATATAATATAACTCGAACGCTAAAGTACAAAATTATTAAAAAAACATAAAATGAGTAGGTATCAATTTGAAAAAAAAAACAAAAAAGAAAGTGTTGTGGTTAGTTTCAAAATACATTTAGAGGTTTAAATGTAAAATTATAAAAAAACATAGGTTTCTTTACTAGTTTGAAAAAAAGAATTATTGTGATAACATTAAGAAAGCTTACACATTCACTACTCATGTTTTTTGTTTTATTCTTTTTATATGGTGATACGGCATGTGTTATCGAGTCTCTTTTCCAACCTGCATTAAACGTTGATAAATCTAGGTATTATTATTATTATTATAACTATATAATATTTAGTGATTATATACTTAGGTGTTTAAATAAAGTAATACCTAAATCAAATTGTATTAAGTTATTATAGTATAAACAATAAATGTATATATTTTAATATTAATTTAAATATTTACAATAAAATTCTACATAAAATAAATATATATTAAATAATTTAATAAAATATTAATTGGAAAAAATTTATGAAATATGAGCAAATTAGAAACTATTTTATATAGCACTTGTATTTTATGTTTTAAAAGTAATATTAAATGTCTTAAATTTTGAGTAAAATTACAAGTGTATGCTCATTAAATGCTTTATATAATAGTATAGATTGTTATTATCATAAAAGTATTTAGTAATATAATTAAGTATTCAAATAAGATAATATTTATTTATAAATTTTATTATTATTTATATTATTATTTATTATTATTTATATTTATTATTATTTATATTTATTATTATTATTATTGTTGTTGTTGTTGTTGCTATTATAAAAGTATTTAACAATTATATAGTTAAATATTCAAATAAGATAATACTTATTAGTAATTTTAAATATTAAATTAAAGTTTTTTATATAATATAATATATTATGTAGTGAAGTAAAATCTTACATTATTAAATAATGTATTTCTAATATTTATTATTAATGTATTAATTAAAAGAAGTTTATTAATGATGGGCAAAATAGAAATGATTGCATAAAACACTTGTACTTTATGCTTAAGAAGTTGTATTAGGTGTTTAATCTTTTTATAAAATTACACTTATGACCTAAAGTTTTGCTTTATATAGTAGTATAGATAATCATATAACAGACAAATGTAAGATATAATAAGGCTAAAGTTATAGTAAAAATAATATTTAATCTAAAAAGTTTAAAAAAAATTATGGGCTTGACACGAGCCCTATTATTGTTTTAAAGAGTAGGAAATTTTGGTCATTGTGTTAAATATATTAGCTCATTGTGTTATATACATTCATTGGGTCATATACATTTTACATAATTTGTTATATGTATTCATCATTGTATATTTTACATTTTATGTCATTTTGTGTTATTATTGCCATTGTTTTTATATTATATAAACTTTTTATCTATCATTATGTTTTACAATTAAAAGTGCACAATAAAATATTTTCATCAATGTATTTATCAAAACTCATGGTGTTAAAAATAACATAATGTTATTTTTAACATTGTTTTTAAACATTTTATAAACTTGTTATTTATTACTGTGTTTTACAATTTAAAGTACAAATGATGTTATTTCAACAATATATTTTTCATAACTCATAATGTCCAATATTACAAAATGACGACCAAAAACATAATGAGACATTGTGTTATTTTGTAATTATTTATAATATATTAGATTAATTAGTTGTTAATTTATTATTGTGTTTTACATATTAGAGATATACAATAATGTTATTCTAACATTAATTTTTTTAAGAATTCATCAGTTTAGAAAACACAACAGTATTTGGAAAAACACAATAACTAATAAAAATATACAATTAATTGCACTAAAAGACACAATTAATTGCACTAAAAGACATAATGACGAGATATGAGCTTAAAAACGTAAAATAATTTATTAAAATTTTATATAACAATATTATACTCAATTTAAAGATAAAAAATGCTCGTTTTTATGGTGTAATTTTTATAATATATAATATCATACATAAAAGTTATGAACATTTATAAAATGGGAGAACTTGCAATAAATTAATAAAATTGGATATTCTTGAAATATCCATCTAATAAACTTTTTTCCTATAAATTGATATCAAACATTGATTAACAAGATAGATAGTTAAGATAACTCATTAGACTTTTTAGTTTTAAAGTCCCTTTTGTTTTAAACCTTTCCTATGAAGTGAGATAGAAAATTTCATCTTTAACTCCAATTTTAAGAAATAGCTCCTTTAAATAACATAATAATTGTTATATAACAACAAAAATCATGTAAGATTTTATGTATTATTTAGTTAATTATTTATATAAGTATATTTAGAATAGTTACAAAGAAAGACTAATCAAATCATATCTACCGAATATAGCATGATTATTAGAATAAAAAAGTAATATATTCTTTTTATACTATCCGAGTACAGTCAGAGTGGGAGGAAATCAAAATGGACCGAGAAAACAGTATATTTGTTAGTATAAGAAAACACACCGCACATAATCTTTAAAAAAATAAAAGAAAACCCCCTAAAACTTAAAAAGTAAGAAATTTGTGTGGTGACAAAGGGTGAAGATGGATTTAAAGCCATATCATCGGTGAGAAGAAGCATGACATCGGAGCTATGAAAATAGGGGCTACGACTATGGCAACAGTAGCTATGATAGTAGCGACCAAGAATGCAACAAAATGAGAATGATAAATAAAACCTAATTTATCTATTTTAATAAATAAATGTTTTTGGGTGACACATGCCATGTTTCTACGCATTTTCAAATTGGTTTTCTCACCTAAGCTGATATAAACATTTTAATTTTCACACATATGTGTAATCTGTTTATAACTTAAATGATTTTCAACACATATTAAAATCACATGCTTTCCTTAAATGAATTTCTTCTTTACTTCCCTGTAATTCTTCTTTTCATTTTAAATCAATCTTTTTCTTATTTCTTGTTACAACCAAACAACTAAAAAATATCCAATATTAATTCCGAAATTATATTTAACTCCTTAAAGCCTTTATAAATCTCATGATAGTCGCATATCTTATCTACCTTACCGTCAACTTTCAATTTGTGATGATTTGCTGCTTAGGGGGAGATTGAACCGGCTATCAGATTTTATAGGTCTCTCTTCATTTTTTTTTGTTAAATGGTATCAAATCCATGAAAGAAATTATCAACAGCAAAGATTAGATATAACGTCAAATTACTAATATTTTATAGGGATGGTAAAGTTATTAATTAAATAAAAAATATTATGTATAACAAATATTTAAATATTTGTAATAAAAAGTTATTTTAATCAATTAATTATAATTTATTTTTGTTATGTAGAAATAAAAATAAATAAGTAATGAAAATAATATTGAACATTAAAACAAAATAATAAAAATATTATATATTTGAATATGTAACGGCCACATGCATGGATGGTTAGGTTTCACGCTTTTACATTGGCCACAAAATTTTATGTTCGTGAAGAGAGCCCGTCCCCTCTGGCATTCTCACTCCTCTTTTTATCGACTTTGATCTCTATAGTTGGTCAAGTCATTTGTAAAGTATAAAAAATGATAGTTATAATTTGGTGAGTTACTCATAACATGTAATTATAAAAAAATCATGGTTTTAAGTCTTATTATAAGCAAAAATGCTCAGAGTTGAGTCATGAGTTTTTTCTAGTAATATGTTTCCTCATATTGATGTTGGGGGTGCGGTCCAGGCTGGAAAACGAATAGGTGGACCCAATTAAAAAACACATATCATCCGAAGCAGACTCGTACATTTGCCCTTTAATAAAAATAAAAATTACAATTTAAATTATGTACGATATTTAATAATGAGAGAAAATAAGTAAAAATAAGTGGATATACAAAAATATGACACATGACACATTTATTAACTTATTTCTTAGATATAAATATATAATTACGCTACAAACATACATACCCAATAATATTCCATTCTAATAGTAGGCTCTAAAAAATGACATGAGGATAATCCTGACCTCTATTTCATGAGATGAAAATATTACTCCTAAAGAGACCTTGGATCGAAGAAAACAACCCTTCGGGTTATTTTAAAAGGAACATGTAATAAAAATAGCTATCATAATATAATTTATTGGTAATAAAAAAATAAAATAACAATAACAATAAGTCATAAGAATTCATAAGATTAAAATACGTAAAGATTAAACGCCCACCTAAGATTAAAGAAAATCTAGAGTAGACAACACCAACAACAAAAGGAACCTAAGTGTGCATGCTAAAATACAAATTGCTAGTGTTGGTGGTAAGCTGATTATCGTTTTATTAATCTGGCCTTTATAGGTATTTTAATCCGTCATAAATTTTTAAGAACTTCTCATAGATAATAAGTTTTTCTATATTTTAATTATTTTTTGGATCCATCATGTGGTTCATCAGTGATTTTTCATCAATGGTACTTATTATTTTAATAGTGATACACAGGTTACCCTAAAATTTTTTAGAAGAGGCATGTAGTTTTATAAGATCATCTAGTCTGCTAAGTTATGGGTGCATACAACTGTATCATTTAAAAAGAAAGTTTGAAGAGTGTTATAGTTAGGTTATTAATACTTTTATTTGTTTCAATCAAATCACTATATTTATTTGTTCTAGTCATGTCACTAAAGTTTTAGGACTGTTACAATTAAAATCACTCATATTTCTTTAAATTTTTTAAATAAGTTACAATTTTTTAAATACTTTAGTTTTTCATAAATATTGTTAATTTTTAAAATATTTCAATTTATTAATAATATTTTACAATTTATGACTGACCTAATTAAAATAATCCTAAATTTTAGTGATCTGAATGAATCAAAAAAATTATATGTGACCCAATTGAGAAAAAAATTATGAGTGACCTAATTATAACAATTCTAATATTTGATTACTATTTTACAAAGATATACATTCAAAAAGAGCAAAATACATGCTTTTCTTCATTCAAACATTAATCTAAGAGTATAAATTACCATGTTTTAATCAACTTATATTTTTAGGTTTTTTTAGAACAACAACAATAACATCATAAGACTAACAAGGAGCTAGACAAGAGGAGCAAGATACCAAAGGAGGTTGAAGAAAACGCCATTCCAACCAAGAAAAATTTTAGATATATAATCTATTATTTATCTAAGTAAAAGAAAGAAATATAATATCATTTACGTTTCAAGAGGCGACCGAGTCTTCCTCCAGGAAAGCAGAGAATTACTGGTCTTCCAAATCATGCAAATGCTAAAATTTATAAATAAATGTTATATTCAGTTTGTTTCTTTTTCAGACCCCAAATGGTTCTTTAGCATGAAATCTAACACATTATGGGGTATATAAAAAGAGGTCCCTTCAAGTGTAAAACGATCTCCACATAGTAGCTAAGATCGATCTTGTAGTGAAAGAAGAGGTGGTCAACCATCTGCTCAGCAGATACAAAAAACTGGCAAAGTACTTGAGTCACTAGAACACTTCTAGCCGAGAGATTCCTAGAGAGATGGATTCTATTCTTAATCATTCTTCGAACAAAACAATTTATTTAGGAGACACATAATTCTCCTACATAAAAGTATGATTGAGCTCCTCCATCTTCAATGCATTCCAAATTTTAAGTTTTGCAAACTAATAAATATGTTTACTTTATTTAATCTAGTCGAACACAAAATAAATTGATCGGTATGTGATGTACTGAAAATATATGTAAACAATTGTCTGGGTTTAATTGAACCTTTTACATAATTTAAATTAGTTTAATTAACTAGTATAAAGTCAGTCCTTCCCTTGAACTCTTGAAGTGATGCTTAACCTAATTATTTCACTCACCTTCTTTTTTCCTTTAATGGTACTAAAGGTGGACACAAGCCACCCTAGTTTGTGGTCCAACTAATTAATATTAATCTATGAATAAGATAAACGCTAGTTTGTTTAATATTATAGTCCAAAGTTTTATATGCATCCTATTGTATTTTCTTCTTATTTTTATTTGAAAATATGATAGGCATGTATATGACTATTTTTAGTAACCGTATAACTTAGAACCATTACCAAAAAACTCATCAGTTCTTATCAATATTTTGCTAATTAACGAGATCATGTTTTGGGCCTGACATGCGACCTCCAAATGGGTTAAGGCCGGTAGAATTATAGTGAAATTACTACATGATACACTAGCAAGCAATGAATAGTTATCGTTTTCATTATTTGCTTGATAAATTGATTCTTAAATTTAATGATTCTCTACCATGCTACATCATTTGTCACCTCAGTTGTTATGCATGGGTGGGTTTTCCTTATTTTTCTTATCAACCTCTATTTATTGATCGTGGTCTTTTATTATATTCTATGAATTGTGTTGTTTTTATGTGTTGAACTTGTTTCCACAAGGTTCATATGTTTGTTTGTGGACTTACTTGAACTTGTCATGTCATGCATGGAACTTAATTTCATAAGTGATCACATAAATCTAAATTAAACTCAACATTTAGGGACTTTTAGAGGCTTGAACATGACTGATGATGTGGTTGTCTTGGAGACGGTCACAACAAGAATTTTATCTTATCGGACGACAACTATAGCGACGAAACGTCATCACTATTGGTCTCCTTAGAAATTTGACTGGTCAAACCTTATAGTGACGATATGTCGCCACTACAAAGGTGGGTGGGTGAAGGGAAATCAGGGCACCATACCCAAAGAAAAGTCGTCGGTATAAGTAACATATAATTTTTTTATATGCTACTGAAAAATAATAAAGAAAACAACATCATTTGAGCCCCTATGCCAACTACATGATGTCGGTAAATGTTACATTTTCTTTTTTAATTATTTTTAATCATTCAATTTGGCTGCGTCAAATTAACGGACACCCTATATAGATGACTTGTCGTCGGTATAGGTGTCATGTCGAATAAAAGTATTTCAGTTGGCAAGTTGTCCCATATTTCAAATGAGTTTTAACAAGCCTTATTAATCACACTTTCTATAAGTATACAATGTAATGTTTTAAATGTATTTCAATTACATAAGTGTTAGATGTTTTCAAATTACATTTTTGTGCACAAATATTTTGATCTCGTTAGAAGACAGACATAAAATACTCGGAAGATATAAGGCTTGGAATTAACGACGAGTGTCATAGAAGCTGTAAAGATTGAAAACAGGTTTTGAAATTACAGTTTGAAAAAATCAATGGCTATGAGAATGTGGAAACAACTTTGAGTATGTTGTCCACTCGATGAATTTGACCCAAAGCATAGGCTTGGGTGATTGATTGAGTTGTTCTTAAGTCCCGCCTATATAAGCCGATCCCAAGCAAATGAAATAAACAAATCTAAACAACGTTATTTGAGTTATCATGGAAGCCAATCATACACGTAGAGGTGATATATAGAGGTAAAAGTATAATTATTAGTATTGTACAAATAAGTATTGACTGTCAAATTAAAATCTCAGTATGTTTATTGTTCACCGGGGAGCATTTGTAAGTCTTTCAAAAGATGCATTTCAAAGAAGGCACGAGATGGACAAACCTTAGCGAAAAAGAGATCTGGACAAGTTGAATATGTAAGTGTATGTTTAAACATGTTAAAATGACTTGAACACATTTTAGTACACTTAAAATATCCAAGTGTTAGTTTAAACGGATCAAAATGAACTGAATTCACTTTAATACGCTTAGAAATATCCATGTGTCCGTATGTAATAGTATTGTTAGTGTTGTCAGTATTTGTTGCTATTAATGTTGGATGTTATTGATATTATTGTTAGTATTTGTTGGTAATAGTGTATGTTGATTTAAATTTGGGTATTGTAAGTACTGTTAATAATTAGACTTTATATAGGTTGGTTATTCATTTTACAGCAGTTACGCTGTCGAATTTTTACTAAGATGTTTAATTTATTTAATGCAATAATGAATTCAAGCTGAGCATAAGAGATCCTCGAGCGAAACCGGTGGTGACTGATCTATAGTTGATAAGATTTAGTGTCGCTAATGTGCCTTAGGTTAAAAACGTAGACATATCTAGGCGTTGGTAGTGTTATGAGACATCTCATCCCCGATGTGTTGAGCACACAACCCTTCCCAACACAACATTGTCAACTAGAAATTTTACAACTTAAAAACAACAACAATAACAAAATTAATACATCTAACGACAACAAGCGCAACAAATACAAGAAATGTAACGACAACTTCAAGAACAAATGGAAATGATGAGTTACTAGCAGCAACACCAATCACCTGGTGGTCATTAGCGTTTATACTTTCTTTGGATTTGAATGAACTTGAATTTTAACTATTTGTGTTATTTTTTATTGAATTTGCATGAAGTATTTGTATGTTAAAAACTTGAATCTGAAATGCAGTTTATTTTAATCCCCCTTAAATAGGATTGACATGATAACGTATGTATCATTATTTGTTTGATAGTTTGAAGCTTTGAATTCCAGGTTCTCTACCATGCTTACATTGTTTGTCACCTTAACGTTTAACGTTATAGATGGGTTTTCATTTCTTTTGTTATCTAAATTGTATTTCACTATATACTATGAATAGTGTTGTTTTTTAGCATTGAACTTGTTTCCATAAGCTTCACATGTTTGGCTGTAGGCTTACTTAAACATGTCATTAGTGATTATATCAATCCATTATTAATTAACCTTAAGGTTTGAGAGACGATGGACATGATCGGTAATAGGATTATTTGGAGACATGGGATAAATGTTAGAGATTTTTAGAACTGAGTATAGATTTGTTTTATGTTTGTCTTATGGCTAGCTTTTCCTACCCTTTTATTTGTTTTTCTGCGTTAGTGTCGATACTAGTATTTTCAAGGTTGCTTGTGATCATTTTTCCCTTTTTTCTTTATTTTTTTCTCATTTACTAACGTTACCACTGATACTAGTTTTATCACTCCTGTTTGTTATTGTTAGTTCTTATGCTTTTGATTTTTCTTATATACACTCTATGTTATTTGTATGTTTATATTATATGTGTTAAAAAATATATGCGTTTTCGAGTACGGGTCTTAGTAGTCTTTTTATTTTATAGGATAAATATATGTTTGTCATTATCTTATATTCAATGGCCCGTTTTATTAAAGTTCAACTTTATTAGATTTTTTATTGAACGAAAATTGGATTACTGATCGATGGCCACTGGCCCACCAGATTATATGTATTACTTAAGTACAAAACCTGAAACCACCCGTAAGAGGAAACTCATGTTAAGTGAAAATCCTCGTGGCTCAAGTTAAAGATTAAATACAAGATCTCCAATTATTTAGATATTAGGATATCTTATCTTAACCACTTAAGTTAAAGATTATTGGTTTCAATTTTATTTAGGGGCGCAAACGAGCCGAGCCGAGCCCGAGCTCGTATGGGCTCGAGCTCAGCTCATGATGACTTAGGAAAACTCGAGCTCGAGTTCGGCTCGTTTCGAGCTTTATTTTTAAAACTTGAGCTCGGCTCGACAAATACTATTTCAAGCTCGAGCTCGGCTCGTTTATTTATTTAAATATTATTTTTAATATTTTTATATTTAATTTTGATATATATTTATAATTATATAGAGGGATATTCAATTGAGAACCATAAATCTGTAAATAACCAGAAAGAACCACTTTAACTCTTGTATAATTTATTATATAAATATATCAAAATTCTTGTAATTTTACTACTTTTAAGATAGATTTTTAAAAATCACGATATCTATAGTCTTTTGATAATGTGCATATATGCACCCATATTTTATTGCATATATAAACATTTTATAGTTTATTAAAAGAATTAAGGAGATAGGTGATAAAATGAAAGAAACAATGAAAAACTATAATCAAATCATCATCTTTTAGTATTATCATTTTTATCGAGGTGTTATATCCATTGCTTACGTGGTTCTTAGTAGTTCTTTACATATTTGTGGTTCTCATTAGAATGCTTCCCTAATTATATATTCTATAAATAACATTATACATATTATTTAATTGTTTTTATCATAACTTTATATATAATAAATATTATTTATATAATTTATTTAATAAATTAAATATATATATATATATATATATATATATATATATATATATATATATATATATATATATATATATATATATAAAGCTCGTTTAGGCTCGCGAGCTGGCTCGAACTCGATACGTGAAGCTCGGGCTCGGACAGGGCAATCACTCATTCTTAAAACCAGCGTTCTTAAGGCCAAAGAGTCGGCGGAAAAGTGGGGAAAACTAAATTAAATGAGCTTTTATTCAAGCTCGAGCTCAGCTTGGGCTCGATAAAACTTGGCTCAATTCGAGCTTTTTATCGATCCGATCTCGAATAGCTCGCGAACGACTTGACTCGTTTGTACCCCTTAATTTTTATTTGATACATTAACTTTTAACCTTTTCTCCACTTGGCCAAAAGAGGTTCATCTCCTTCATTTTAACCCCTCCCCTACCCCCATCATCACCGTCTCTCTTAATCACCTTGAAGGTTGACTTTTTGCAAGCACAAGAGTGAATGCTTGCCATCTTCTTTGACTTTTTATTGGCTTATGATGTTAGAGAGAGAGAAAGTTAGAGAGAGAGTAAAGTCACTTCTTTTTTACCTCTATTCAACCCCTATCTTTAGTCATCCTTTGAAATCACCACCACCGTCAATCTCTCTATATATAGCG
This sequence comes from Flaveria ramosissima, assembly GCA_025215565.1. NCBI lineage: Eukaryota > Viridiplantae > Streptophyta > Magnoliopsida > Asterales > Asteraceae > Flaveria > Flaveria ramosissima. The sequence goes on along the minus strand of CM046044.1, from coordinate 37,229,957 downwards.
TAGAAATCGGTATACACCTATCCAAAGACCCTTGTCTTGCCGTCAATCTCATAACACACACTCATAAGTGAGAAAACACACAAAGATAATACTCAAATCATCAATCTTTACACCCAAAAACAAGATCTTCAATTCATCAACACAAAATCAAACAATCATTTGATCAACAATCTGATCAAGCAAGAAGATTGCAATGGGAAGACCACCTTGTTGTGACAAAGTTGGTGTTAAGAAAGGCCCATGGACTCCTGAAGAAGATATTATTCTTGTATCTTATATTCAAGAACATGGTCCTGGTAATTGGAGATCTGTTCCTACCAATACTGGTATGTTTGTTAATCTTGTTTTACTTCTTTGATTTGGTTCAAATCTTTTGATTTTTGTGTTTTCATTTATGGGTTTTCAATCTTTTGAATAAAGATTATTGTTTAGATGTGGGTTTGTTGGAGTCATTAAATTAGGGTATTTATTGTATCCTGCAAGCTTTTAACTTTTTGAGTTCAGTTTTTCACACTTTACATCTTCTTTGTGTTGATCAGGTTTGCTAAGATGCAGCAAGAGTTGCAGGCTTCGATGGACGAATTATCTCCGACCGGGTATAAAGCGCGGTAACTTCACCGATCAAGAGGAGAAGATGATCATCCATCTGCAAGCCCTTCTTGGCAACAGGTATATAATTAAACACACCAATCCAAAAGATTTAGATCTGTGAGAAAACTGATGATTTTGATGTTAAAGATTACATTTTTGTGTGTTAATGATGTGGGGTTTTGGTTAAATTTGCAGATGGGCAGCCATAGCTTCTTATCTTCCACAAAGGACAGATAACGACATCAAGAACTACTGGAACACTCATCTGAAAAAGAAGCTTAACAAGATCCAAACCAACTCATCTGATCAAGAAACCAATCACCGATCGAGGGGCTCGAATTCATCATCATCCTCGGAAACCGGCATGTCTAAAGGTAAATGGGAGAGGAGGCTCCAAACCGATATCCACACGGCGAAACAAGCCCTTTGTGATGCTTTGTCTCTTGACAATAAGTCTGTCAAATTGCCTGAGTTATCCACATCAGTTCATACAAACCCTAATTCCCAAATCCACCAACAAGTGCCACCACCACCACAGATCAGTCATAGCACTGCTACTTATGCATCAAGCGCTGAAAACATCGCGCGATTGCTCCCGAATTGGATCAAGAAGCCTCAAAGATCTTCACACACGAGCTCTGAAAGCATTGGTACTACTCAAACTCAAAACTCTATCAAAGAACAGTTTCCAAGTCCTTCAAGTGAAGGCTTTGAGAACTCACTACAGTTTGGGTTCAACAACAACTCAAACTACAGCAATAATTCAGATGTTTCGCAGTCGATTTCACCTGAAACCACAAGTTTATTTCAAGATGAAAGCAAACCGAAAACCGAAGCTGCTCAATTGCCACCCCTTAGTTTCCTGGAGAAGTGGCTTCTTGATGATGCTACTGCTCAAGAACATGAAGATAACCTTATGGATCTTTCTTTTGAAGAAGCTGATGGCTTGTTTTAACTCTTTGTTCTTGTTGGTAATACATAAGTGTTAATTATCCAATATAGGTCTTCTAATAATCTTTAGGGTTTTTTTTTATCTTTTTATTTTAAGAAAGTGTTGAAAAGAACTGTAAATTCTAGTACTGAATGGTAGGTTTCATCATCATTCATCTTCATAGAACATCTTGTACTTTGAGTTTCTTTATATTGGGCATATATCTAGGACAGTGATGAATGAGAATTAGGTTTTCTAGTTTTTCACATATGTTAATGACTTTGTTTTATTTTCTGCAAAGTGTGTAATTGAATTATTTTTGTCCATGAGTATAAGATATCGTTAATGCTAATAACGAGATATGGTAAATCACAGCTAGTACTAGACACGTAGTCTTAAAAGAGGCAATGACAAGTTACCAACGAAAACAAAATACGAATCTGAGATATAAAGGTTTTAAAATAAGTGAAGTTGATGAGTCGATATACATTTTATATATTTTATATTTACTTATATAATTTAGTTTGCTGTCAATATCCTAATACTGAAATAACGGGGATGGTTTTCTTATATTATACATCTATATTTTATAAATAAAAATGTTATTTAATCTTATCACGAATTAATGCAATCGAATTAAATGTGTTTTCGTTTGAGACCGACAAGAATTGATCAATCAAGACCTATGGTATAATTTCATTCGCTTCACTTTTTTAAAATTTTAATTAATCAAAAACATAATATTTTATCACATTTGAAATTATTTTGATATTATTTAGCCTAAGGTATAATATTAGTTTATCGTCAATAATATTAATTTTTCTTGTCGACGTCGAAACTATAATGTGAGTAGACACCTTGTAATATTATTAAATTTGACTTTCTTTGTATAAAAATAGACACCTCCTAAGAATTAAATGGATGTAAATGCAAATTTTGCAAGTAGGCGTGTTAATTTTAATACCTGTAAATGACACAAATATAACCTTGTACATTCGTAGTTTCGTACAAAATTTTTTCATCCTAATATAACCTTGTGTTAATTTTAATTTTTTTTCATCATAATCGGCGTGTATAACACTATAAAAAATAGGACCAATAACAACGACAATAGTGATTGCAAAAGACCCAGAATGTCGTTGCTATTAGTATTAGGATATGTCGTGGTATTAAGTCTCAGCGCGCAAAAGATTGATCATTATTGATGACTAATAGCCGCTAACAATGTCGCTAGAAAAAGGTCAAATAGCGGCACCATTGTCGATATTAAAATAGACCATATTAAAAGTTTAAATCGTATACATAAGTGTAAAATATTCCAACCTTCAAACTATTTACCACAACTTAGAGATTACAATGAAACATATAAAACATAACAAGAACTTTAAAGCTTTCATATTCGTCATTTCATTCAAATCCACTAGCGTATGTCAAACTAAGGTTAAAAATCAAACCTTGTACCAAGATAATTAAATTGATAATCAAGAACTTGATTATACTAAAATCGGTTCAAAATCTATACAACTCTAGTTCATATTAAGCTGAAAAACAATATATTAACGAAAGAAAAAGAATGGATACATCTTCAATGTCACTAATGGGTTGTGAAAACCTAACTGATCGAGCATAAGAGATTACTGTGAATGATTTAGCAAGAAGAAAGATGGAAGGTGTTGGGCTAATTATCCGACCCGGTTCTACAAGTTGGTGGGCCGGCCAACCTCTCCTATACACAAGGCGGTGAATTAGGAGTAGATAGATGATAGTTTGTTTTAAGGATAGATAACTTTATCAAGTATAACAAACTATGCTTAAGTATAGCTTGCAAACCAATATGGGTTTCTCTATAAATACCTAGCCAAGTTAGAGGTTATGGTATTGGAGTTTATGTACTAGGGTTTTGAGTTATTTTCCTTGGTATATAAAAGTGAGATTACTTTAAATTGTGTGTTTGTGTTGATGTCAATTCAATTAACTTGAATTGGTATCAGAGCCTTTCAAAACATCAAGAATCCTAGTTGTGTTCAAGAAGCCGTAACCAAGCCGTAAAGAGAAGAAAGTTGCGACTTGAGAAGAACAAAGGTGGGTTCGTGATCCTTGAAGATGACAGACACAAGTGATTCAACATCTGTCACCAGCATGAAAGAAAGCAATCCAGCTAACTTTCAGTGTCCGATGTTGACAACGATAAATTACACGGTCTGGGCAATAAGGATGAAGGTCTTGTTCGAGGTGCATGGTGTTTGGGATGCGATCGATCCCGGAACACAAGATGCAAAGAAGAACAGCACCGCCACAGCCCTGTTGTTCCAAGCAATACCCAAACAACAGATCCTTCAAATCGAAAACTTGAAAATGGCAAAAGAAATGTGGGCGGCGATTAACACTCGTCACCTCGGGGCAGATCGTGTAAAGGAGGCAAGGTTGCAAACTCTAATGATGGAGTTTGATAATTTAAGGATGAAAGACATGGAAGTCATCGATGAATTTGCTAACAAGTTATCGGCTCTTTCATCAAAAGCAGTCTCGCTTGGAGGAACTATTGAGGAACAGAGACTAGTTAAAAAGTTTCACTCAAGTCTTCCAAGGAAGAAATTCATTCATATAGTGGCCTCCATCGAGCAGGTACTTGACATCAAGAAGATGAGTTTTGAAGAAGTTGTTAGGAGGTTAAAAGCTTACGAAGAAAGAATCATGTGCGATGAGAATCAAAACGAAGACCAAAGCAAGCTCATGTTTGGAAGAACCGAAGCAAATTATAATCGAAGGGGAGATAGTAGCCGTGGAAGGGGTCGAGGATCAGCAATAAACCGTGGAAGAGGAAGGGGTCGGTCATCAGGACAAGAACGTGATCGGTCCACACCCGAACCAACCAACCGTGGAGCCGAAAAGAAAAAGGACAGATCAAAAGTGCAGTGTTATCGTTGCGATAAATACGGTCATTTTGCATCCGTATGTCCTGAAAGAAAGCAAAAGGCTCAAGAGGCAAACGTGGTCGAGACGAATGAAGAAGACCCAACGGTTTTCATGCATGAAACGATCTTCTTAAATAAAGAAAACCTAGTACCAAAACGAATTGAAACCGAGTCTAATGGGGATGGAGTTTGGTATCTAGATAATGGCGCGAGTAATCACATGACGGGGAACCGGGGTTACTTTACGGAACTTGATGAAAAAGTAACCGGATCAGTCCGGTTCGGTGATAACTCTCGCATTGAAATAAAGGGAAAAGGCTCAATACTTTTCCAAGGAAAAAGTGGAGAACAAAGACTCTTGACAGAAGTATATTATTTACCCGAACTAAAAAGTAACATTATTAGTTTGGGACAAACCACCGATTCCGGATGTGAGGTCAATATGAAGAATGATCTATTAACCGTGCATGATGGCAATGGGAGGCTGTTAATGAAAGTAAAGAAATCAAGAAATCGGCTCTATAAGATCAACTTGGAAATCGGGACACCGGTGTGTCTCCACACAAGAATTGAAGATGAAGCATGGCGTTGGCACGCTCGCTTAGGGCATACAAGCTTTGACACCATGAAGAACATGGCCAAGAAAGACATGGTGCATGGATTACCCTACTTGAGACAAGAAAACCAAATATGCAGATCATGTTTGGTGGGCAAGCAAACAAGGCAACCCTTTCCAAGTATGACAAGTTATAGAGCACGTCAAGCTTTGGAACTAATTCATGCTGATATTTGTGGGCCAATTACTCCATCAACACTAGGAAGTAATAACTATATATTTGTGTTAATAGACGACTTTACGATATATGTGGGTGTACTTTATGAAGGGAAAGAATGAGGCATTCTCAAAGTTCAAGAATTTCAAGACACGGGTCGAGAAAGAAATCGGGAAAACTATCAAAACTTTGAGAACCGATAAGGGGGGCGAGTTCACTTCCCATGAATTCCAGCAATTCTGTGAAGAGCATGGCATAAAACGACACTTTACTGCTCCATATACGCCTCAACAAAATGGCGTCGTGGAGAGAAGAAACCGGAGTATGATGAATATGACCCGAAGCATCATGAAGGCCATGGACGTTCCGAATTACATGTGGGGAGAAGCCGTGAACCACACTACATATCTACTCAACCGGATTCCAACTCGCGCTATACCCGACAAGACACCTTATCAAAAGCTCTTTGGAAGAAAGCCAAATATAAGTCACCTCAAGGTGTTTGGATGTATGGCCTATGCAAAAGTACCATATGAGAATCTGAGAAAGTTAGATAACCGTTCAAAACCCCTAGTCTACCTTGGAACCGAGCCGGGTACCAAGGCATATAGACTTTATAATCCAACGACTCGAAGAATAATAGTAAGTCGGGATGTTATATTTGATGAAAAACAAGGATGGACTTGGGGAAGCAAGGACCACCTAGAAGTCAGGGATCCCGGGGTTCTTACTACGACTCAAGAACACCAAAGATGGTCACAAGTCCATCCGGGACCAAACGGTGAAGAAACTAGAGCCCCTGGATCCAGCAGCCCACCCTTAGACCAAGATGGGCCAAACTGCAGCAACACCAGCCCAACTATGGGGCCTGCAATCAGCCCAAGTTGCAGCCCGAATCAGGCCCAAATCAGCCCCGAACCAGCCTCAACCCAAGAAAGTTTCCAGCCCATCACTCAACCTCAAAGTCAACTACGGAGGTCTAACCGGGTAAACGTAACACCAAAGTATCTTAACGATTATATCTTGCTTACTAACGATGACTGTGAGCAGCTACTATTGTCTATAAACGAAGAACCAAAGAACTATCAAGAAGCCAAAGCATCGAAGGAATGGATGGCGGCAATGAGAGCCGAAATCGAGTCAATAAACAAGAACAATACGTGGATATTAACCGAAAGACCAAGAGAAGCCAAGCCAATTGGATTGAAATGGGTCTTCAAAGTAAAAAGGAATGCTGATGGAACAATAAATAAATACAAAGCTCGCCTAGTAGCAAAGGGTTATGTCCAACAACCCGGTGTTGACTATGATGACGCATTTGCACCGGTAGCAAGAATCGAAACCATTAGACTCCTAATCGCATTAGCTGCATCGAATGGGTGGGAAATCCATCATCTTGATGTTAAAACAACATTCTTACACGGGGAGTTGAAGGAGGAGGTGTACGTAATTCAACCTGATGGGTTCGAGAAGAAGGGGGAAGAGAACAAGGTCTATAAGTTATCAAAAGCTTTATACGGCTTGAGACAAGCTCCTCGAGCATAGAATACAAAGCTTGATCAGATCTTGAAGGGAATGAAGTTTAAAAGGTGCTCCAAGGAACAATCGGTTTATCGCAAGACGGGCGGTAAACATTTACTTATTGTGGCGGTATATGTTGATGATCTTTTGGTTACCGGAACAAGTCCGAACATAATCAACGATTTCAAAAGAGAAATGTCAACAAAATTTGAAATGTCGGATCTTGGCAAGTTAACATATTATCTTGGTATAGAAGTAACACAAGGAGACAAAGAAATAAGGATTAAACAAGAAAGCTACGCACGTAAGATCCTACAAGAAGCCGGTATGGAGACATGCAACCCGGCTCACGCACCAATGGAGCCTGCTACGAAACTGTCCAAGGCCGAAAACGAAGAAAACATTGAAGCCACAAAGTACCGTAAAACAATTGGATGTCTTCGATACCTACTACATACTCGACCAGATCTTTCGTATTCGGTTGGGGTATTGAGTCGTTACATGCAAAATCCTAAGGTGTCTCACGGTGCAGCAATAAAACACGTACTAAGATACATACAAGGAACCGCCAGCTTTGGGCTAAGATATGATCGTGGGGCTTTCAAAGGATGGATTGGGTATAGTGATAGTAGTCACAATGTCGACCCGGATGACGGAAAAAGTACAACTGGCCACGTCTTTTACTTAAGATCATCACCCGTCACGTGGTGCTCACAAAAGCAAGCAACTGTTGCTCTCTCCTCATGTGAAGCAGAATTTATGGCAGCAACGGCGGCAGCTTGTCAAGCTATTTGGCTTCAAGAACTATTAAGCGAAATCACAGGAATGGATCAAGAGAAAGCGATCATCCGAGTTGATAATCAATCGGCCATAGCCTTGACCAAAAATCCTGTGTTCCACTGTAGGAGCAAACATATCCATACACGGTATCACTTTATTCACGAATGCATCGAGAAGAACCAAATTGAAGTCTTGTTTGTTCCCGGAGAAAAACAAAAGGCAGACCTCCTAACAAAACCGTTAGGGCGAATCAAGTTTAAGGAGCAAAGATCATTGCTTGGAATAGAAGACCTCCCTAATTCGGGTCAGAAATTAGGGGGGTGAATGTTGGGCTAATTATCCGACCCGGTTCTACAAGTTGGTGGGCCGGCCAACCTCTCCTATACACAAGAATTAGGAGTAGATAGATGATAGTTTGTTTTAAGGATAGATAACTTTTTCAAGTGTAACAAACTATGCTTAAGTATAGCTTGCAAACCAATATGGGTTTCTCTATAAATACCTAGCCAAGTTAGAGGTTATGGTATGAGAGTTTATGTACTAGGGTTTTGAGTTATTTTTCTTGGTATATAAAAGTGAGATTACTTTAAATTGTGTGTTTGTGTTGATGTCAATTCAATTAATTTGAGAAGGAACCTAAATTGCAATAGAAAAGGAGTTTGCTTACGGGTGAGAAGGGCAGAAGGTGGTGCAGTGAGAGGGGGTGTTGGGTCAATCGCATCCAAAAGAGGATTAGGTGGTCGACGGTTTATGGTGGCTGTGGTGGTAGCAACGGCCGGTGATGATGGTGATGAGCTTACTTGCGCGCGATAGAAGGACAAAAGGTATGATGGGAATAGGTTAATCTGGAGGGAAATAGTCGGCGACATGTCACCGCTAATGATTATTTTACGATAAACCAGCAACCATTAGATCCAGCCGCTAATCAACAGTCAAATCTACATCTAGTGCATACAAACGGATTAATAGACATTAGCGGCGACATATTGCTATTATTTTGTCGCCGCTAATAGCGTAGTCGCCGGTAATAGTATTGCCCTATTACCCACATTTTTTGTAGTGTAATTAAGGCATCATCATTTAGTTAGTCAACATTCATATTTATCTTAAACTCATCGGATTTGTGAATTATTTTCCCCGTCCGTGAACACCACCACCCAATTTAGACTATCTTTGGGGTCTAATTGCGGTGAATTTTCACTATTTTTTACTTATTGTGTTCCCGCCATTTTGATCGCTCCCTATAAGTACAATTCAATTCTACTAATTATTTCATATTTATTTCTACTCTCTCAACTCTATCCTCTCTAAACCACAATAGAATCATCTTGATCCGCCAAAAAATCAAACCAATTCCAAAAGACTTGCCAAAAGACCCAACAGTTGTCACAACCACCGTTTCAACAAACGAACCCATCCCACACCTCTGGATATTATCCATAATCCAACCAACGCCTGAATACGACCAACAATCCTAGTACATCCATTGTTAACGATTTTCGATGTCACAAAAAATTCAAAATTCTAGCAATTGGATCGACACAACAATTTCCATGAATATCGTCAATCAAATCAGGATGACCCTGATTCAAGTGAGGAAACATTAGCTTCAACGAAACAATTTAAAAAATCTCCGTTGGAGGGGGAGGACAATCATGTGCAAAATGTAAAGTAGAACAAAGGAAAAGCAATAGCAATAGCAAAAACGAAATTTGAAACTAGACCTATCAAGAAGAGGAGGTGTTTGCGAAAGTTAAAATGTTTTTTTAACAACAATTTCTGAACATTTTAGGTTTAATAAATCAGAACTTTCAACATACATGATTTAAACCTCAATTTTCTTTTATTGTTGGGTATACCACTTAACCATATATGTCCCTAAGAAAATATCTAATTAGATTTTTTTTATGTTACTAGCAAACTTTCGAAACTAATTTTATATCACATCTAGATTTGTACTCATGACACCTTCAATTTGAAGGACATGAGCCTCTACCAAATCTAGTATCACATTTAGATCTAGTTAGATGATCAGAGAGATTAATATTATCACTTTGTCAAGTTAATTTTATTGGATTTCAAACTTACTTTTTAAATTGAACCGGGATTTCAAATTTACTTCGTTGGTAATTCTTTTCTCTTTTTCAATTAATAATAATATTTATATATCTCTAAACGTTGGGAAATAACTAGTATTGATAATTACGTTGCCATGAATGATATATATATGACCACTAGATTTTTTTAACGACTAAGTTAGTTGTTAGTGATACACCAAATTAGTAATTATTCGTCAATGTCAAGATTTGAAACTTAAATCTTCAAGAGAGGCAAAACCTTCCACATCTCGCTTGACCACTAAACCAAAAGATCATTGGCATATATATACGACCGCAAGATACTTCGTAATCCTTCATTTACTGGGGTGATTTTTTCTACAAAAGGGAAAGTTATATTTTTTAAAACGATTAAACTCCACTTTTCATGGGGAAGATCAAAATTTGCATCTTAAATGCATAAATTGAATGAAGACACAGTCATTGATTTTTCTTTTAACTTCAAACAAGTTGACTTACTTGTGTTGACAAAGAAAGTGTCATTATTTGCACTGTGATTTTCAAAATATCTGAAATTACCAATATGCCATAGTGTAATTTTCAAATTACCGTATTAATTATTTAAGTTTTTAAGAATAAACGAATATGAAGCGATAATAGAAGTATGGATAGTCCAAATTTGTTTATTCTTTTAAAATGTGACGTTAATTGTAGCTACATTCGACCAAGAAACATAATATGTTTGCAACAAAAACCAAGAAACATAATATGTTTGCTGTTTGCAACAAAAACCTAATCACTTTTGAAATTTCTATCTAAAGTTTCTTTAAATATAATGCGGAATTCAGAAGAATTTGGTATTTGATCAATTCAGTGTCGAATAAACAACAGAATACCATTTATTCTAAAAAGAGTTATATGTTTTTTTTTTCTATCCCAGTGGTTTTACAAAAGTTATCATCTTAATCCACATGTTTAAATAATCTTATCATTTGTATCAAAATATTACATAAAAAACATCATTTGAACCATTTGACTACGCTTAGTTAAAACTGTTAACATTTTCTGTTAAACCTTCTCCACTTGAAAGGTATTTTAATCAAAACAATTACAGATTAAATAGAGAACCACTCTGACATGAAAGGTTTTATGCATTTAATCTTTTTAGGTAATAATTATTGCGATTTGACTCAATCTGTTAAATAAACCAAAATCTAAAGATAATACCTAAAAATGACTCCTATAAGCATACCCCACAAAAAAGGTTGAAAAAAAAGCAAATCGTATGACACCAACTGATTTAACTATAAAACACTAATCATAAAACAAAAGAAAAATAAAGCAATATGATATCAACAATCAATGAATCGTAACCATGAAACACCAATCATTATAAGCATAAACTTTAAACAAAATTTTTTTGGAATATAAGAGGACTGGCAAAAAATAGCAGGACTGCTTAACCGAAAACAATGATTTGTATCAGTAGTTTTTTATAGTTACATAATTTGACCCAAATAGTAGACATATCATCAAATCAAGAACAATGCATAATAGGGCTCAAACAATGAATCAAGGGTTGATTCAATTTGATAATGGCTAATGCAATGTTGATCGATCATGTGGTGCCGGATGAACAAAATTACCATAAATCTCGTATGGATCGACATCGACAGTAAGTACATGAACAAATCAGATTTCTTTAAACATTACTTGTAGATGAATTTTGGAAAATTGTGATTACGATTAACTGTGTTTGTCGTTAGGATTATTAAGACGAACGAAATTAATTTTAGGATTGGCATTTTTTTTCAATTACCTAAAGAGATTAACACACATAAAACCACTCATCGGAGCTTGTTTCTTTATGTTGTACTAGGTTAGAGCCCATGTATTACATGGGTGGAACAAATAAAACATGTAGCCATTGGTGAAATAAAAATATAATGAATATCTAAAAATTATAACAAATAATACAATTAGAAATTATTACGCTATATTTAAAGATAAAATATGTCTGAAATCATATAAAGTATGTATTAATAAATTATTAAAATAATAATATTTATTATTTAGATGTTTGATAGTTTAATTTAACTATATAAAATAATTATCATTTAATATGAGAGAGACAAAAAATCACAAATATAATCTTTGTTTGAACATATTTTAGTAAATCAAATTGATTGTTTTTATAATTTTCGTATTTATTATGATAGAGAGGCGTGAAATAATTTTTTTGATATGATATAATAATGACACGTGTTATTTGACATGCTAAAATGATAACACGTGTTTTAAAAAAACTTTTTTTATTATATGTTATAGATTTTATCACTCTACTTGCTTTGAAATGGTATTTTTCATTTACAAGTTACACTTTGATCATGATTTTTCAAAATAGAATTTCTATTTATTTCCTAAATTCTCATCAAATTTGTATTTTGAATTCGAATAAAATAAATTTGATTTAAAATTGAACCGATTTATTCAAATCTATTTTGAATTAAAATCTCGTATCTAATTTTCAAAACTTAAATTATTTTATTTGATTAAGTTAGATTTAATTCGATTCGACTCGATTAACAACATTATTTGTAATGTATTTATGGTTGTTATGTGCTACAATTTGTTAAAAGTTAAGTTATTTTAACACGGTATTAATTTATGGAGAAATTCTTAATTTTTTTCAATTTTAAGGGTATGGTTATAGTAAAAAAAGTATTTAATAGTGTATTTTGGTTATTTTGTCTAATATTTTCATCATTTCTTATATGTTTTCATCATTGTGTTTTTACCTTTTACATCATTTTGTGTTGTTTTTTATTTTAAATAATAACAAACAAAAATACACAATAAACTGCAGTAAAGATACAACGACAAGCAAAAATCATATGAGTTAAAAAAAACATAAAATCTTTTTATCTTATATATAAATATATTGTATTCGTTTTAAAAATAAAAAAAATACTTGTTTCTATGGTTTAGTTTTTATAAAAGATAATGTCATATATAAATGTTACAGACGTTAAAAAATGGATGAATTTAAAAAAAAATCAACAAAAGTGGTCGTGTCTAAATACCCAGTTTTTTTTATAATTTAATCTCAAACATTGATTAAAAATATTAATGTTTATGATTTCTTATAACACTTTTTAAATTTAAAACTTTTTTTATTTGAAACATTTTTTCTACTAAATTAGTTGTTTCATTACATAAGACTTTTTGTAATGCAAAGTCAATGACACCTGATGGCAGTCATAGATGGAGTGGTCAGGGACCAACTATCTTAGGGCGGGTTATTAGATTGATTGTTTACCAATAATCTTTTGGTCTAGTGGTCAGGGGGAAGGCTTTGTCACTCTTGGATGTCTAAGGTTTAATCTTTGGCATTAACGAATAATTACTAACTTGGTGTACTAACTACTAACCATTAACTCTGCCGTTAAAAAAATTAGATTGATTGTTTTGAGTCTAAAGTTTATGACCAATTACTTCCTAAATATGTTAAAAGTTGGATCCCATTGGTCTTTTTTGGCCTTTTCTATCTAAGTTGTATTTATAATACACATATGTATATAAGGTAGTACATGGTTTATGTTATAAACATATAGAGTTATTGAAACTTAAATAAAATAAATACATTAATTTATAATAATAAATTTAAAATTATGTTTAATTTATAATAAGGTAAATAGGGTTATAATCCTTGACACAAAAAGATATACGATTTGCGTTCAAGTTGAACGATTCAACCCTTTAACCCAAAACCAATCGACATGTCAACAAGCTAAAGATGTTTGAATATGGTTTCTTGGTTCTTAATAGTGTTTAATTTATAAAAAATAGCAACATCTAGTATTTCTTTATTAATTTACGAGTTTTATGAGATAATATATGTAAGACTGGTACAGTTAGAAGGATTGAGTAAATAAAATATTAAATAATTTGTAATAAAAATATAAAACTTATAAAATGATATTTTAAAATAAAATATGATTGAGTTACGTATAAATAAATACTTCAAGTAACAATAATGTCATTTTAAACTTTTGTTTTATAAGATTGTATTTTTTTAATTGTTTATTAAATCATTTTTGTCTTTTTTTAAACTTAGAAAAAAAACTGTTTTTTATTAAAATAGTTTGTATTTTTATAAATATAATTTTGTTCAAGAAAAAAGTTGAGTCTTATACATTTTTAAAGTGTGTTTTTCTAATTAAAAATCTTGTTTTTATTTTTTATTAAATTTATTTTTTTAATTTGAATATGTTTTGAATAATATAATTACTATATAGGGTGAGTTTATTATAAAAAGAGAGGAAAAACTAAAAGTAGTAAGAAGGATTGTTATCCATTACATCATAAATCCAAGGGCTAAGAAAATTAGATGGCATAATAGTAAATAACAATGATAAACCAATGTTATTTTAGTATTAACCACATTTTCAAGTTTCACCTTTTTTTAAACGCTCTTAACTTTTACACACAACATTATTATTTTTTAATTACACAAAAAAACAAGCATTTTTAATCATTAAAACGCCTATAATTTGATACATAAACAATAAAGTTATTAACGTTATTTCAGCTCATTGTGTAATAATCTTCAGCTCATTGTGTGATATTAGATCATTGTATAATATTCATTAATTAGATCATTACGCCTAATCTTGATTTTTTTTGTTATGCATTGTGTTTTTTTAAATGATAATTTTCAAACAACACAATACTAAAAATGTATTTTTTTATGTTTTCCAGTTCATTGTGTAATCCTTATCAATCAGCTTATTATGTCTATTGCTAATCATCGAGTTCAGTGCTAGTCATTGTGTTACCCATTGTGTCCAATGTTAATGAGTGTGTTTTTTAAAATGGTGATTTTCAAATAACACAATACTGAAAATATATTTTTTTATGTTTTTCATTTTATTATGTAACACTGATCATGTCATTATGTAATCCTCGTCAAGCAGCTCATTGTGTCTATTGCTAATTATCGAGTTTAGTGCTGGTCATGGTGTTATATATTGTGTCTAATGTTGACCATTGTGCTATGCATTGTGTTTTTTAAAATAATGATGTTCGAATAACAAAGTAATGAGAAATTTAAACTTTTTATGTTTCAAGTTCATTGTGTATTCATCATTAGATAATTATGTACCCTTCATCAATTTAGAAGATTACACATTGACTTGACAAAATTACACAATGAGTTAAAAATATTTATTTTTTATATCAACACTATACGCGTTTTAAAAATTAGAAAATGCTCGTTTTTATGGTGTAATTTTTTTAAAAAAATAATGTCCTATGTAAAAGTTATAAATGTTTAAAAAAATAAGTGAAACTTGAGAAGGGGGAACATTACAAATTTTTCCCCCAACCTAATTTTGATCAAATGACACGTGTCAACATCTTAATCATTTTTACACTTTTTAGTTTTAGAAGACTTTGTATTTGAACATGTCTCTACAATATATACTATTATTATTTATTAGTAGAGAGAGGTTGAAAAATAAAAATAAGAATGCCTAATATGTTGACACATGACACCTTAAAATCTTCTTTTATTATAGATAAAAGATTTGAAAAATAGGTTGAAGTAATCGAAACCCGTGGTTACATTCCAGACAAACATTTATTTAGTTTTGTTTTATGGGGTTTGATATAATTCATTGCATGTGTATATTAGAATATTACAAATATGTCATAAGTGTTATATATATGTAATAATAAGACAATAAATAGATGTAATATGTAATAACAAAATATTACATATATGCGATTATCTAATAAATATGTAATATGAAACAATTGTATGAATATGATATGAACATTTACATACATGTAATATGATAGATGTAATAATAATAATTTGAATGAGATTACATAATGCAATATGACATGAACAATTACATACATAACACTTTCATGGGTGGCCCTTCTAGTATTGAATGAGAAGGTATCTTGGCTAAAATCTTCCAAAATGAAATGTATGTTATGTAAAATTGACATAAAGAAGGCATTCGACCAATCTGGATTGGCTTCGTCTCTCGAAGGGACCCTGCCTACGCACGGAAAGCAAGCGCCAGTGGCGGTACAACCTGAGCTATCTAGGCAAGAGTCTCAGTGAACGTACTATTACGATCCCAACATGGAAGCTGATTCCAACGTAGTGGAGATTGTGGGAAACCGACCACTAACGTGTCCTGCTTTACAGAGGAAAGCAGGATCAGCAATACCAGAGAAATCGCCTGGACCCGCTATACGATGTATTAGTAGAACCCTTGGGATACGACGCTCTGCTCCTTGAGTATCATGGGATTGAATACCCCGACCTCCAAGAGGCTCCCGAGAAAGTTAGGTGTTTCTTAATTTGATCCTTCATTAAATAGGCTTTTAGGATAAATGGCATTGTTGGATATCAAGTATACTATCCACGGTTCACTGATCTGGTGTTATTTGTTTGTGTTAAACATAGTTAATTTCATGTTTTTTATATAATTATAAATATGAAACAATGTTACTTTGAGATGTGTTTGCATTGTTGGTGTTTAGAGATTAGAGAGCACAATTAGAATGTCTTAATGTGTGCTTGGAAGATCAATGGAAGCATGAGGTTCGAACAAGTGAAGATGAAGCGAATGGGAGTGAAAAGGCCAAAAATGAGGTTTCAGCGCATAATGCTCCACTACCAACGCATAGTACTTTGACATCAGCGCATTAACCATCACACTACTGGAAAAAAATTAAGGCACCAGCACACTATGCTTACCCCTCTTTGCACACTATGCGTTGGTCAACATTTAGCTCCTGACTTTTTGGGTTTTTAAATATTATTTAAAGATAAAAGCTGGGGTTTCAACCCAATTTTACCATTTGTGATTTTTGATGTGTTTTCACCACAAATTCACTCAGGATCAAGCATCAACAATGTCCATTCCACCATTGAAGATGGAATCATGCCGATGAACGACTAAATAGTTCGTGATCACTTTTGAGTAGATTGCTCTTGTAAGTAAAACAATAGGTTATAATTTGGATTAATTGTTTGGTTTGTTTTCTTTTGACGCAAGTATTCATTTTTGTTGCTTGATTGAAGTTAAATAATTTGTTTATGTCTAAGTAGTTGCATTTTTTAAATCACAATTGGTTTTTTTGCATCGTGAGTAGTTTCACTAGAGTGTGAATACTTGATATCTATAAATGGGTAATTTGGTGACAAAAAAATCTTAAAAATTTGTTTTTTGATTATCACTTTAATTGGGCAATTTCATAAAATTTGTCTATGTGATTACCATTTAATTCTTATTAAACTCTTGTGGATCTTTGAACTTGAACTCGAAAACCTTTTTCGTCATAGTTATTAAAAAAATCTTAATCAAGTTTGTTGTTTCTTAAGTATTAGCATTTAATTTACTTGTCATCTTAAACAAGAAAACCCCAAAAAAATTGTTGTTTAGTATTTTTGTTTCACGTTTTAGTTTTTTCTAGATATAAAGCTATATACTTTCACCAATTCCCTATGAAGACGACTCTTACTTACCCGTACTAGTTATGGGTAGCTAAGTCCTTAAAATTAACATGTTTTTATCCAACCACGACAACTTGATCGCTCATGCATTTGTTCTTGTTAATAGCATCCCATCTAATAAATTCTAGTTTTCTATGGACTTATCATGGAGGTCCATCGTATCCTTTTCTTTTCATTGTTGCAATGGATGCATCGTTGTTTTTCATAAAACGAGCATGTGTTCTTGGCGTTTATAGTGGCATCACACTACCACATTAGGGGTCGGGTATAACCACCTACTCTTTGCTAATGATGTTACATTCCTTGGGATCGGCTAATAAATATTTTAGGAATTTATGTAGAATTTGAGAAGCTTTTAACTCCTCCCGGGGCTCAAAGTAAACTTGCTGAAAAAGTAGGTTATAGTGGATGTGGACTCAAACCCTTTGCAAAATATGGAAAATATACTGAATTACAAGGTTGGATACTTTCCATTCCGTTGTTGTGGAGATTCTTTAGGCTTGTCTATCACAATGGAAAGCAAGAGATATGATAGAGACCGATTCGAGATGGTCAATCTCCCGATAGACCTGTTGAGTGGGTTAGGCTCCAAAGAACAAAGATGAGAGAATAAAGACAAAAACTTTTACTTCATTTTCTTCTTGATTTCTAATGCCAAAACAACGATTACATATATAAAAGAAATATGATCATGGCTCCTAAATTAATGCAAAAGAAACTAAACCCACTACCTAATATGATGGAGATCATGCATAAATAAATAAAACAAATTAAGAAACAAATAAATCATAAAGCTAAATAAACGGAACATGGATGTTATGCAATTGTACGTGGGGAGTGGCAGAGATCAAGCTATATCAATTGTGGACCGAGAATATTTAATCAACTATCTTTTGGATTCTTTACCCGTTTATTACTTTTTTTATACAGGGCTCCAATAAACATACTTGACATGCTAGAAAAAATGCAAAGATCTTTTTTTATGGGGAGGGTGCAATGACGGATCAAAAATAATTAGATGCATCTAGCAAATGTGACACTTCCAAAAGATAACGATGGTCTAATAACTGGGTCATTGAAAACATTCAATTTAGGAATGTTAGCCTGATGTGATAAGGGTTCAAACTGAAAAACACATGCTACAGAGGAGTGTAATATGGTCCCTTCACCTAAACTTTACCTAAACTTTAGATCATGGTCTTCTATCTCTATTAAGCTATCGGTTCCTAGAATATGGGGAAGCATCTCCAAAATCAAATATGATCTACTACAGGCATATATTGGCATCAAAAAATTAAGTAAGAATTTCTTATACACCCCTCCCCCACCCCGCCCTAATACAAACCTTCAAAATATCATATATACACAAGAAAATTTTAAATTATCATATATACCCCATGAAACTTCGTAAATATTATATATAATACCCCTAAAAACATTTCACATATCATATATATTCAAACTAACATTAGGATATAATATATACACCTAATCAAATATAGGGTTGGGCTATACATACCTCCTTTTCTACGTGTCATACCCTCCCCCTAGAAAATTAATTTTAAAACTTTTCATATTTCCCCCTTGTAAAATCTTTAGTTTTTAAGAAACTTTTTTTATTACCTATTATATCTTTACATTCAAATTAGATTGAATTAATGTTTGAATTCTAAATCAATCAATCTAATTTTATTTTTTTTAATAATTTCACATGTTGTATAATTATATTAAATTAATATTACACTATAATAAATTTGTTAATATGAAGAGATGAGTGTTAAATATATTAACTTGATAAAGTAAATTAATATAAAAATAATAAAATATCATAAAATGTAAAAGGTATCTCTTGAATTTAAAAAAAAAATAAATTATATGTTATTAGAATAAAAACAAATTTAAAATAGCATAAAAGTTTATTGATTATTATCACAATTAATGTCAAAACGGATAAAATGAAAACAAAAGGATCAAATTGTATTTTTTAAAAACTTGAAGGAAGAGGTATGACAAGTAAAATAAAAGATAAAATGGGATATGTATAGCAACACCCTTTTAATATATACACACACACCCCTTAGAAATTTTGCTAATATAACATATTCACAAATAAAAATCAATAACATATATATATATATATATATATATATATATATATATATATATATATATATATATATATATATATATATATATATATATATATATATTTATCAGCTTTGTTGGATCTAGAGAGGCTGTTGCAACCAAAACCATGTCACTTAGAAGATTTTGAGTACAACATACAAAGGACTTCCGAAGCCAAGTGTGGGACTTCCGAAGGAAGAAGGAGCTCTTCCGAAGTCTAAGTGTAAAATACACTTCCGAATGAAAACTCCAACTTCCGAAGATAAAGAAGTTACTTCCGAAGAATCAAGACTTAAAGACAAAGTTCTGAAATCAACTTCCGAAGTATAAAGAAGTCCTCAAAGCCTCGGAAGCATAGAAGCATCTTCCGAAGTATAAGTGGCTTTGCAAGAACTTGTTCTTCCGAAGCCAGTTAACCTTCGGAAGACACTTCTATTATCCAGTAGACATAAGTATGGTCTGTCTGACAGTCCGCTGCAAATTTCTGAGATACTGCATGGCGTTTTCTTAAAAGACATGTAGTTGACCATACTTTAATCTACTGTTTACCTTTTTATGTTAAGTACAGTTGCCATCTTTAGTTGGTGACAAAAGGTAAGTCATGGACATGTCATGACTACCATATCTTAGATAATACTTTATCTAAGATACCTTAACTATAGCATTGTAGTATATGCTTTAGTCGTAGGTTTCCAGCTGGTATCAAGTATAACCGGCTGTAGGATCTAGTATATATAGTTTCTCATTGTAACTCTTGTAATATGCTTGTAAGTGTCTTGTAATCTTAAGTTGAGAAGTAATATATACAAGTACCTTGAAAATACTTCTGCTTGTTCCTTTGATTACTTATTATATTATTATCAACTCTTGTTAAAGGCATTGCTTCATTTTGTTTGAGTGATATCATAAGTGAGTTTGAGAGAATTACAAGTGTTAAGTGATAAAACCCGATCCTGCAAGCTTTAATCTATTTCATCAAAAAATTAAAGATATGGTAATTCAATCCTCTATTTTTCTCAATATATCAAATTTCAATTTACTACTTTTATTTTATTATTCATTTTTATTGTTGTTAGTACAAAATCTATTAGTTTTTAATCCTAAACTTTAACAATAACAATAATATTATTTTACTAAATATTATATATTTTTAAATTATGGAAAATAATATTACACATCAGTAACCTAATTTAAAACCTTAATGAATATATTTACTAAAAACGTACTTAATTGTATATTACATTATGATGTTTTCTATGAAAATTTAACTAGATTTTGTAATTTATTACAATTATATTAATATTTAAAAATTTTGAAATGTTAAAACCTCATTAATCTACTTGAAAGTAGAATTTTAAAACTTCCAGATATTTAACATTTTTAAATAAACTTTGACTCCACATGGACCTCACTAATATATAACTTATTGAGAAAAAATATGAAGAACATCAAGTTTTGAGAATATTCTAGGTAGAACTTTTAATTCTTTTTAACAGAATATTAATATGAAAAAAGTGTCTTTTATTTATAAAGAAGAGTATATATGATATTATAAATTTGGTTTGGATATATATAATATTTAGAAAATTTTGTAATGGTAGATAGCATATATAGGATGTTTTTAGGGTATATATATGATCTATTCAATTTAATTTGGACATATGTGATATTTGGAAAGTTTTTTTAAAGGTATACATGAAATTTAGGAAATTTTCTTGGGATATATATGATATATTAAAAAACTTTTAAGTATATATGATATTTTTGAAGTTTTATAAGGGTATATATGAAATTATCCCAAAAATTAATCATCGGGATATCGGGAGGAGGTGACTCCATACATTTTTGGTTTGATAGATGGATTGGTGAACAATCTCGGTGTTATCAATTTCCTTCACTTTTTATGGTAGACCAGGTCAAATAGGTGTTGTTAAAAGATTGTTTTCAAATGTAAAATAACTCTATAGTCTTAACTTAGCGGTGAAAAAGAGCCATTTAGGATGATACAAAGGTAAGTGAGCTCGCTAACATGTTTATCTTGTTAAACTCTACACAACTAACATACGTGGAGGGTAATTATATAGAAGTGGTGCTCACCCCAACCAAAGGTTGGGGGCTCATAGATTATCTAATTTTTGCCTATATATTTTAGATATTCTAGAAGTTGTTATTAAAAGAAAAAAGTAACATATATGGATTATGCTTGGAGATGGGGTGTGGTTCTAGTAATACTTTCTATATCAAACAAATTAAAAAGATGTTCTTTAAGCAAAATACCATCAAATAATTTCTATTCAGATGCCATTCCTCGTATGCAAGATGTGTGGAGAAGTTGTTGAATCAATGGACCACTTATTTATCTCTTATGTTATTACTAATTTAGTATGGACCCAATCTGTTTATGGTGCAAAATTCTGTCAATTTTTGCTTTTTTATACATAGAGATTTATTGAAATTGTATAAGACAGTCTCAGGTGATGATCGCAAGAATTAGCTAATCTATGCCATTATTCTCACTTCATCTTGTATTGTTGTATTTGAAAGGTAAGGATCAAATGTCTTTTTTATTAATATGAATAAGACAACCCCCTACCACCATAGTTGATAATATTAATGTCCTTGACTCCTTATGGATTAAGAACAGGATGAAGGACCGAAGGATTTTGAATGGCTTTAGGAGTCCAATTTTAAGCTTTGTAATATGAATTTTCTCTCTTTTGGTGCTCTTTTTCTTTTGTCTTTGTATTGTTCTTTTGTATGTTTCCGGGGATTTTAGTCCCATGCTAGTTTTTTTTCTAATAAAATTCTGTCGTTCAAAAATATGTTAATATAGTTTAAAAAATAAAAAGCTTAAAGAAATTAACTGAAAAAGATGGGGTAATTTAACTCTAGATCTTTTATAGAAGTCTCAAGATGAGATATGTGACATTTTTCTATTTGCCTAGCGGGTTTATTAATCTTTACACGAAAGAGTGGTTTTATTATACTATAACTTAAAATAAGTTAGGAGAATACAACATGTTTTGGTATGGACTTAAAACTTTAAAGGGTTAAAATAAAAATATAATATTAAGCTAGATTATCAAACTAGTTAGTAGATGAGATTTTAAAGATAAAATTAAAGAATAAAATTGGTTCAAGTAGCGATTCTCCGATGAAAACGGTCTAAAAAGCATAACAAGGCCGGTTAGACATCTGGTGCGACATGTCAATCTGGTGATTAAAAAAATTAAAATATTGAACAAAAAACTTAAAAAATTAATCACAACTATATACATATGAACAGATTGATATATTTATAAAATAAAATAATATAATTCAAGTGTTTGAATAAGTCAAGGTAGCGCAAAGCATTTATGGGACAATCTTCTCTTCTTTTTACAAGAACCTTTATAAACAAAGTGGTAATCCCATAGCGGAAGTATGGTTCCTCCCAAGAATAGGAAGTTTCCTAAATGATGGAAGGTATAAAATATAAATTTGAGGAGTTAATGCATAACTTTTAAGCTGTCATGCACAACATCATACCCAACCATGTTACTTTCTTTTACCCTTTTCATCACCCAATTCTTTCTCTTATCTTATATAAATGATATAATTTTTTTTAATATTATGTAGCATAAATATAATAAATGCCATAAAACTGACTTTTTTTACGGCGGTGATCATCTAAAATGTTACCCAAGAAAGATTTAAACCCTAGGTATTTTAAAATAAATAGTAGAATTGAAAATAGATAACATATAAAATGATAAAGAAAACAAAGACTCTGAGAATAAATAAATTAATTTTATATTACACAATCTTTAATTTGTGCATATAAAAGTGATATACAAAAGTAACAAAGCTTTTTGACACGGTCATGTGGCAATGAGACATAGCCTCATGCTTAAGTGCTTTTATTTAAACTGGTCATGGGGAAAAAATACCACAATATTAATGCAATAGACAAGAAGGGCATGCTTTCAATGGACCCTTTATTTACTACAAATAAATAAGTAATAAGTTTCAATTTATATTCAATTGGCTAAATAACTTTATTTCTATTAATTTTAGGACGCAACATGTTACAATATAAAGGAGTTTGTATTTCTATAAGACTATTTTATAGTGTTTTGTATTAAGTGGCTAACTATAGTTGGCCGCTAGAGCCAAAAGGGTTTAATATTTGATGCGTATTACAAATCCTACTAGAAAACTAATTAGTATTTTACTATTTTATGTCATGTTTCGTTGTAAATACATAGAAAATGGCTTTTTTGTCAAGTTTTTGATGAAAATTATTTTTCCGGAAATATACAATTTGATAGAAGGTATCCCTAGCAAAGTTCCGATGTAAATTAGACCATTAGTAATAGTTAATGCCCATTAAGGGGCAATTTCTGTTACATCAGCGGCAAGCCACCATTACCTTTTTGTTAAAAATATAAGTAATGGTTGATGCCCCTATAACGCCCCTTTATCATTATGGATTTGATGATTTGTGGCGTTATAATAATAATGTCCTTTAAACATAACGCCCTACCGTAATGGTGATGGGGGCATTATGTGGCGTTATGTATAGGTTTAACGCCCCATTACACATGGTCTTACGATTCGGTATTTTCAACAAAATAGTGACCGGTTTCCGATAATGTTCCTACTGCAACTATTTTCGGCAAAATTTTGCCAAACATAATTCAAAAGTTCTAACAACTTTCAGCTATTTTCCAACGAAAATTGTGGTTAATTTCTCCGATTAATTATAAGAAATGTTGGAATTTTCCGACAATATGATTTCTTTTTCGTTTTCTGAGGTTCAAGAATTGTTTTTCTTGCTCCCTCTTTTGTACAAATTCTTCATACATGCAATACGTTTATTTCACCAACATATAAGTATTAGACACAAACGTATATATGTGCTTACTCATAATTAGCTTTTATCATATTATAAGCAATGTTTTCAGAACCGGATACCGGACGCCTTACTGGTTTGGTGATCGGACCGGATTTAAGAACTAGATGACGTCATAATATATATAGTATATTATATATATAGTATATATGTAATTAAATATAAGTAATTTATATATGATTTATATATGTATTTTATAGTTATATATAAAACTTAACTATATTTGTATATGCAACACATTAATTTATGGTTCAACACCCCGTTTTTACCCATTAAAATAAAATAATATAATTAAAAAACCAAAAATCCGGTCCGACCACCTGTTCGGGACGAACCGGCCGGTTGAACCATAGCGAACTGGACCGGCTAGGGGGTCGATCCCCAGTCGAACCGGTCGGTCCGATCCAGTCGCGAAAACATTGATTATAAGTATATCTATGTGTTTGTGTGCGCATTGAGACACATACATACACGCATAAACACATACAAAATTATACTCATGCACATCCACATCCACTTACATATACATACACATACGTATGTATGTACATATACACACACGTACACCACATGCATTTTTTATCTATTTTATTTTTATGTTTTTTTTAATATATCAGACTGAGGGCATGTTTGGGTTTGCTTATTAAAACAACTTATTGACTTTTTAATAAGTTAATAAGTTAGTATGGAGTGACTTATTAACTTATTTCACTCACAATCATTATATTGTCAACACTATAAAATGACTTTTTAACTTTTTAAAAGTTAATAAGTTAATAAGTAAGGAAAAAAAGCACTCCCAAACACCCACTGAGACTTTTTTTTTCTTTATACATTTCATATTTCAAACTACAAGGAAGAGGGTATGCAGCTACCATAGAAAGATGTTGTATAGCGACGCAATGTGGTCATTACAGATCCCTTTGTCCTATACCAATGACATGTTATTGCTATATTTGTTGTGGGCAGAGATTTACAATAATACGTCTAAAATGTCATTAGGATAAGCGTCAAATCGTCGCTATTAGTGTCGAGGTAACATACTTTCTTGAATTTAAAAAATTATAATGAATTCTCTCAGATTCTTTCAAATGAAAAATTCCAAATTTCTTTCATGTACATTTGAAGGAATTTAATAAAAAGCGTTAGGAATCTCCTTCATGTAAGAAATGGCCGCCACTAAAGATCGTCTTCGCCTCCGCCATTGACCACCGTCTCCCACCCACCTGAACAACGCCCCGACCTCGCTAGTTATCTCCCCCGCCCATCGCCGACCGTCACTTTTGCCACCCCTGGTCGACACCACCACCCGCCACCACCATCGACCTTCAACCATCGCTTCCACCAACCTCCGCCGCCATTCCTAACCCCCATGGTGCTCGCCTACCCCCCTGACTGCCCAATACCATTTTGATGCCTCGCCCACTCCTGCTTGTCCCCTACTCCCGATAACCCAAACCCCGTCGTCGCTGACCACTTCCCCCCATCGTTGCGCTGACCACCGCCGACACCATCCCTACAACCAATGTCGTTGTCACTACCCACCGACAACAATGCCGAAAACCGACCATGCCCGTCGCTAACAAATGATTGTGTGTTGTGGATATGGTCAAGTACCGTCGGCAGTCATTTGTCGACGATCAACAAGGTTGGCGAAGACGAACGTGTGTTGGCGACGGCAGGTTGCAATCGAGTGCCGGTGGAGGGCGAGATTGGTGGCCACGATCGACTGTCGGTGGCGATAACGATGAAGATCGATGTTATGTAGCAGCAGTGATTGGTAATCATGGAGGTGATGACAGTTTGCAATGGGTGAAAAATTCTAATTCTTTTACGACTGTTTTGTCGCTAAAATGCATTTTGAATTTAAACTCCTTTGATAGCTTCCAACTCCCTTAAATTCAAAATTCTTAAGAAAATATAGAATTCCAAATCCAATTCTTTTTAATTCCAAATCCATTTCCAAAACATTTCGCGAACCAAACAGCCCGTAAAGATTCTAGCCACTTAGAAATTCTGTCAACATAGGATATCTAGGGATCATATTGTTCAATTTTACTTGATGCATGGACATGAGAGAGCAAAGTTTATGGTATCTATAAACCCAACATCCCATTTCTCATGAATATTCCTTTGATTCTCTTGAACACATGCTCGTTAGAATTGAAATTTCTCATGCAGGCCCGTCCGTTTGATCTAATGGGTCCGCACCATTAACCCTATCTTTAGATATTAAAGGCATGAGTTAAGCATATGGTGTGGTGTGGTCATTGATAGGTTTGTAATTGTATGGCCCCGTCCTTAAAGGAGAAATAGACCCAGGTACCACTCGGTGAGAGTTAACCCACCCGACCACACATGTTGCCAATAAAAAAATTGCATTTTTAACCTACTTTTTTTAAAGAAAATCTTGTTTTTTTAGTATCATGTTACCTTATACACCATCTTATTATACTTTTGAATATGCACATTTGTCACGATAGGACTAGTACTTAAACCATATAGCATGTGTATGAACCACCTGAATTAGCACATATGGATCGTACTCAAACAACATCATATTTCTTCTTACCAACACTCCAAAAAAAACCTAAATTCTTTCTCACCTTCATACCAACTTAAATTGGGGTATTCCACAAACATTTGTTGGATCATAAGAGGCTGTTGCAACCAAAACCATATCACTTAAAAGTTTTTGAGTACTACATACAAAGGACTTCCGAAGCCAAGTGTGGGACTTCCGAAGGAGAAAGAGCTCTTCCGAAGTCTAAGTGTAAAATACACTTCCGAAGGAGAACTCCCACTTCCGAAGGTAAAGAGCTACTTCCGAAGGTTCAAGACTTGAAGACAAAGTTCTGAAGTCAACTTCCGAAGTATAAAGAAGTCCTTAAAGCCTCGGAAGCATAGAAGCATCTTCCGAAGTATAAGTGGCTTCGGAAGAACTTGTTCTTCCGAAGCCAGTTAACCTTCGGAAGACACTTCTATTATCCAGTAGACATAAGTATGGTCTGTCTGACAGTCCGCTGCAAATCTCTGAGATACTGCATGGCGTTTTCTCAAAAGCCATGTAGTTGACCATACTTTAATCTACTGTTTACCTTTTTATGTTAAGTACAGTTGCCATCTTTAGTTGGTGACAAAAGGTAAGTCATGGACATGTCATGACTACCATATCTTAGATAATACTTTATCTAAGATACCTTAACTATAGCATTGTAGTATATGCTTTAGTCGTAGGTTTCCAGCTGGTATCAAGTATAACCGGCTGTAGGATCTAGTATATATAGTTTCTCATTGTAACTCATGTTCTATGCTTGTAAGTGTCTTGTAATCTTGAGTTGAGAAGTAATATATACAAGTACCTTGAAAATATTTCTGCTTGTTGCTTTGATTACTTATTATATTATTATCAACTCTTGTCAAAGGCATTGCTTCATCTTGTTTGAGTGATATTATAAGTGAGTTTGAGAGAAATACAAGTGTTAAGTGACAAAACCCGATCCTGCAATTGGTATCAGAGCTTTTTAGGCTCTTGATTGTGAGATCTTACCATCCTAATCAACCAGTTTTTCACTCCTCCTTATACCTCACTCAAAAATGGCCCTCATCAAATCTGAAGTTGAAATGGGAACGATGACCAAAGCTCCCATCATCGATCCTGAAAACTTCAGGTCTTGGAACAGAAGAATGGAAGGCTTCATCAGATACCAGGATAGCAAGATGTGGCAGTCCATCGTTAATGGCCCGTACAAGCCAAAAGTTGCTGGTGGAAACGGTGCCATGATCGAGAAGGCTGTTGAAGACTACTCCGATGAAGACAGGAAGAAGCTCGACATTGACAGCAATGCTATGACTGTTCTCATGACTGCAATCCCAAACTCCATCATGGTGGGGTTTGAGCATTGCAAATCAGCCAAAGAACTCTTTGATGCACTTGCTCAAATGTACTCGAGCTCCAATGATTCAAGAAGGACTCACTAAAGCAGCAGTTCGAGAACTTCACCTATGTTGCTGGAGAAACTTTTAGCCAGCAATATTTCAGGTATATGGATCTTATCTCCTCCCTCCAATCTGTGGGAATCACTCAAGAACTTAGAGACCTTACCAGAAAGTTCATGAGTGCTCTACCCAATGAGTGGACTTTCTACAGAGAATTTAAACACTCTCACCATGACCGAACTCTATGGGATCCTTGATGGATACCGTTTGGAAATGGAAAGCAAGAAGGGTCCCAAGCAAGCAGACCCTTGAGCCTTCCTGCTAGCAACGCTTTAATGGTTGCTGAAGACTCAGGTATCTCTCCCAGTCTCAGCAGTACCTTTCATACACCCAGCAGCCATCTTGTTCATCTGGGCCTTACATCACATTCCCTGAGACTCCAATGTCTCATCAAGCTCAGCAAAGCTCCTTTCAGGAGGGCTGTGCGTTTGTCTCAGGGAGTGGACACTCACTCCATGATCATCAGTTTTGCTTTGATGATCTTGAGTGCTTCAGTCCAGATGACATAGAGTATGTGGACATTGTCCAGCAATGGCTCTCCTTACCTACAGAGCGAAGAAGTTCTTTAGAAGAACTGGAGGCAATTCCCTCAAAACCAATCACCAGCAGTTTGGGTTTGACAAGAGCAAGGCTAAGTGTTTACACTGTAACCTCTTGGCCACTTTGCAAGGGATGCAAGGCTCCCAATTCCAAACCCGGGAACCTCACAGGCCTCCACACATCCTTCTACAACCAAGCCCAGGAAGTCAACTGTGTCACACCCCCGCTAAAAGCGGAAACACGGGGATGTAACGAGACCGGGATCGTCATAACACATGGTAAGCGATAGAGAGCAATATAAATAAATGATGACATGCGTGTCATGACGACACCCGACAGCAAGGGGACTTGTGTCGTGTTTAGTCAATGTCCACAACACATAGCCATAAGCAACATGATGATGATAACATATATATCACATAAGATGAAAATGTAAATGTTAATTCCCACAACCCGGGAACAAGTTCAAATGTTGATAATTGTTTACATGCGATAACATTGTTCAAAAGATTGTTTATCAAAAAGAGCTAAGTCCCAAAATGCATCCTAGGGTCTCCACTAAGGCAGCACACCTAGATTCCTGGACTTGCATGTCACCTGAAAAGATATGCTTAAAACGGTCAACAAAATTGTTGGTGAGCTCGCAGGTTTATGTAATAAAAATGTAAGTGATGCTGTAATAGATAAGCGCGTCGGAATACCGTGAATACAGTTATTACACAAGTAAATATCACATGACATGAGCTTTGCAACCAAACCTAGCGACGTACACAAAGAAATTGTCGGCATATATTCACCCAAGGGCCCGTTCCTGGCCACTGATGGTACCAACTAGTATACCATCGAACGAGGGTGGGGGTGTCAACCCAGTAGTACTACCAATACCTAACCGTCGGTTCCCACACTGGAATTAAATAGTTGCAAAGATAGAACCACACAGCAGACCCAAGCATGTATCAAATAGTACTTGCAACACAGTATCACGTTGATTCCTTGTATGTAAAATGTATGTAAGTTGTACAGCATAAAAATTGTGTAAGCATACTTTTCCCCCAATTTGTAAATGATTGAAATAGTGTATAAGCGTAAAAAGGGGCCACGAAACTCACTTGTTAAGTGGTAAGTATGTATGAGGTGTATCCCAAATGTTGAATGCAAATAAACAGTCAAACACCTATTGACAGTTATTGTATAGCATTAATGATATGTTATATATATAAGCGCGCAATAATGATGGGTCGGTTCGGGTCGTATCGGATGGGTCACGTTAACACACACAGACTGACACACGTACTAGATCTTATGTAGATCCAAGTACAAGACATTGTCGCCACTAATGATGATATTTAAGTAAAAGTATCGTTGTTAATCGAAAGAATATTGAATAAGTGTCAATAGTTATAAGTCATTTAGTCGTTTGTAAAGCGTTAGTTAAATTTGCTCAAAATAGTTTCTGTGCCCTTCCTCACGTTGACTTTAATCTTTGTGGCCAAACAATGGCATATTGTGTTAGTGTTACCTCGACACCACACGACATACTCACGCCACGCACAAGGGTCAAACACAACAAATTCAGTCGCATACAAGGCCAGACGCACGACTCAACCTCCATTCGTGCGAATCAACCCTCAATCGTGCGAATCAGCTTCATTCGTACGATTGAGCCTTCATTCGTATGATTGGCCTTCAGTCGTACCACACACACCCAATCGCACGACTCAACTTCCATGCGCACGAATCAACCTTCAATCGTGCGAATTAGCTACTTTCGTACGACTGAACCTTCATTCGTGCGATTGGACCCCAGTCGTGCGAATCACATTCATTCGCACACATTCAGTCGGTCACCTGACTCAATCGCACACAATCACTCAATCGCATGACTCATTCGCATACACTCATTCGCACGCATGACTCAATCGCACACAGACACTCAGTCGCACAACTCAGTCGCACGACATGCCTAGTCGCACAACTCAGTCGCGCGATTGACTCAGACGCATGATCCAGTCGCACGACCCACTCAGTCGCACGGCTCAATCGCATGGATGACCCAGTCGCCCAATCTGCAGAATCGCGACTGTGGTCGGGGTGAGCAGCCCCCGAGCTGCTCTAAACACGGGTTTTACACCACAAGGACCTCCAGAAACACTCAACAACAAACATACCAAGCATAAAACACAAGCAAAGAGACCTCACACGCACCCATACGACCTTGTGTGTTCGGGTTGAACCCGAACACCCGAAACCCTAGTTTGGACAGCCGTGAAAAGGCTCAAAATGGACAACCAAGACAACTACACTACCTGCTAAAGGGGGTAGTCTAAGCTGTAGATGATGTCAAGACGAAGAAAACGAGACCTCTCGGGTCGGATTTGGTGCTAAGATGGTGATTGTGTGTGAAGAGGAGATGAAGATGAAGAAGATGGTGATATGAAGATTAGGGCTGGAAATGGGTATTTATACCCAGCCCAAGTTTCCAAAATTACAAGTTTAGTCCCTGCACTTAACCCCCGAGTTTTCCCAATTTTTGTTCGGTTGAAAACGACTTCGTTAGGTGTTTTATATTAATTGTAAAAGTATATTTAATGTTATTATGACTGAAGAAATGGTTATATTAAAACATTTATTATATTTATAAAATGATATATTTAGCGTTTTCAAAATGAAAGTTTTAAAGGTCTTTTTAAGGTTCACACACGATTATAACGAATGCACACACAACGATAATATTGCACACATGATATCCACATAATGAGTCAAATAATGATGAGGAATGACCAAATATAAAATAGATGACGGACAAACACGTCAATTGACGGACCTTAAAGTGACGGATGTCACAGTATCCCCCAGTTGAGAGAATTTCGTCCCGAAATTCAGCTGGAGTTAGGTCCAAGAGTGTCATCCTCGAAAAGATGTGGATATTTGAGTTTCATCTGATCTTCACGTTCCCATGTAAACTCTGGCCCTCGTTTTGAATTCCACCTTACGCGAACAATAGGTATCCTACTGCGCTTCAGTTGCTTGACCTTTCGATCCATGATCTCAATGGGTTCTTCAACAAAATGAAGCTTGTCATCAATCTTGATTTCCTCGATTGGCACGTGAAGGGATTCATCGGCCAAACATTTCTTGAGGTTTGACACGTGAAAAGTATCATGTACACCGCTAAGCTCTTGTGGCAACCTTAACCGGTAAGCCACTGGACCGATCCTTTCAGTGATCTCAAATGGTCCAACGTATCTTGGGGCTAACTTCCCTTTCTTTCCGAATCGAACGACTCCTTTCCAAGGGGAAACTTTGAGTAACACACGATCCCCAACATTGAATTCTAGAGGCTTCCGACGATTGTCGGCATAGCTCTTTTGGCGATCTCGCGCGGCTTTAGTCGATCTTTGATTTGGAAAATCTTGTCTGTTGTTCTTGGATGATCTCTGGGCCTGTCAGTTGACTTTCACCAATTTCGGCCCAACAAACGGGAGATCTGCATTTCCTTCCATACAACGCTTCAAATGGAGCACATCCAATGCTTGTATGGTAGCTGTTGTTGTAGGAGAACTCAATCAACGGCAGATGAGCATCCCAACTACCACCAAAATCGATTACACACGCTCTCAACATGTCTTCTAGCGTCTGTATAGTGCGTTCACTTTGGCCATCTGTTTGAGGGTGATAGGCTGTACTCATGTCTAACCGAGTACCCATCGCTTTCTGTAGTGTCTGCCAAAAACGTGAAGTGAATCTGCTATCACGGTCGGATATGATTGACACCGGCACCCCGTGCCGTGTCACGACCTCTTTGATGTACAATCTCGCCAACTTATCCATCTTGTAATCTTCTCGGATAGGCAAGAAATGTGCTGACTTCGTCATTCGATCAATAATGACCCATATCGAGTCATGACCGCTGCTTGTTCTAGGGAGTTTGGTAATGAAATCCATAGCTATGTTCTCCCATTTCCACTCGGGAATTTCAGGTTGCTGTAATAATCCCGATGGCTTTTGATGTTCAGCTTTGACTTTCGAACACGTCAAGCATCGACTGACGTATAAGGCAATGTCTTTCTTCATGCCTGGCCACCAGTATAGATCCTTAAGATCATGATACATCTTGTCTGCACCAGGATGAATAGAATATCGCGTCTTGTGGGCTTCATCCATGACTAAGGTTCGAACACCTCCCCATTTGGGTACCCATATGCGATCCATGAAGTACTGAATACCGTCATCCTTGCGAATCATCTGTTTATCTAACCCCCGAAATTCTTCTCCCGCAAGGTTTTCTTCTTCAATGCCTCACTCTGTGCAATTTGAATCTGAGCTTTCAAGTTGGTTTGGATGGTCAATCCCAACGCTCGTGCACGTAGTGGTTTCACACGTTCTTTACGGCTTAAGGCATCAGCCACCACGTTAGCTTTCCCCGGATGATACCGGATTTCACAATCGTAGTCGCTAAGAAGCTCTACCCAACGTCGTTGGCGCATGTTGAGTTCCTTCTGATCCAGAATATGTTGAAGGCTCTTATGATCAGTGAAGATGATGCATTTGGTGCCATACAAGTAATGCCTCCAAATTTTGAGTGCAAATACTACAGCGCCCAACTCAAGATCATGAGTGGTGTAGTTCTTTTCGTGCACTTTAAGTTGTCGCGAAGCGTAGGCAATCACCTTATCCTTCTGCATCAATACACATCCCAATCCTTGATGTGACGCATCGCAGTAAACCACAAAATCATCTGTTCCGTCTGGGAGAGACAGTATCGGCGCGTTGCACAACTTCTCTTTCAACGTTTGGAACGCTTGCTCTTGTGCATATCCCCAGTCAAACTTCTTGTCTTTCTGAGTAAGCAGGGTAACGGTTGCGCGATCTTTGAGAAATTCGCGATGAAGCGACGATAATAACCGGCCAATCCTAAGAATTGCCGTATCTCTGATGGTGTCTGGGGCGTATCCCATTTCTTCACCGCTTCGATCTTGCCGGGATCTACGTGAATCCCGTCCTCATTAACCACATGACCCAAAAACTTCACTTCTCGCAGCCAAAACTCACACTTTGAGAACTTGGCGAAAAGTTTCTCTTCGCGTAGCAGCTCCAGAATAGCCCGAAGATGTTCTACATGATCCTCTTTTGATCGGGAGTAGATAAGTATATCGTCTATGAACACGATCACGAACTTATCCAAGTAAGGTTTGCACACCCGATTCATTAGATCCATGAACACAGCTGGTGCGTTGTCAACCCGAACGGCATGACCAAGAACTCATAGTGCCCATAACGAGTTCTGAACGCAGTCTTCGGTATGTCGTCCTCAAAAACCCTTAGCTGATGATAACCAGAACGAAGATCGATCTTTGAAAAATACGAAGCTCCTTGCAGCTGATCAAATAAATCGTCGATCCTGGGGAGAGGATATCGGTTCTTCACCGTCAACTTGTTCAGTTCACGGTAATCGATGCACATACGGAACGATCCGTCCTTCTTCTTGACAAATAGTACCGGTGCTCCCCACGGTGAATGACTCGGTCGAATAAACCCTTCTCCAGTAGTTCCTGTAACTGACTAGACAACTCTTGCATCTCGGATGGCGCTAGTCGATAAGGCGTTTTCGCTACCGGTGTAGCTCCAGGAACCAACTCAATACGGAATTCCACCTGTCGTGGAGGAGG
Organism: Flaveria ramosissima; assembly: GCA_025215565.1. Lineage (NCBI taxonomy): Eukaryota > Viridiplantae > Streptophyta > Magnoliopsida > Asterales > Asteraceae > Flaveria > Flaveria ramosissima. Next base: position 37,195,623 of record CM046044.1, on the reverse strand, counting down.
TAAACCAGACAAGTCATCTGGAAATACTTCTGGGTAATCCCGTACCACTGGAATATCCACCAGTTTCCTTTCCTCGTCTTTCTTTTCACCACATGAGCCAGAAAAGCGTAGCACTGCTTTCGTAGACTCTGGCGTGCTTTCATGCAGGAAATAAGCTTTAAGCTCTTACCCGGTCGTTCTCCCTGAACCTTGAGTACTTCCCCGTTTGGCATAGGGATACGTACTACTTTGTCTCGACAGACAATCTCTGCTCCATTCTGCGACAACCAATCCATACCCACAATCACATCGAAGCTCCCTAACTCGAAGGGTATCAAATCTATGTCAAATGTATGATCCTCCAACGTCAACGAACACTTCCTAATAATCTCATCGGCCTGAGCAACCTACCATTGGCCATTTCTACAGAGTAGCTAGTTTCTAGCCTACTAGGACTCAAATCAAGCAATTGCACAAACTCAGAAGAATAAACTATTGTCTGCTCCAGTATCAAATATATAGATGCGAAGTGATGATTGAGTAAGTGCGTACCCGTGACAACATTCGGGTCCTGACGAGCATCATTAGCTCCAATGACGAATGCACGTCCCCGAGCTGCATTCCCTGAGTAGCCGGGCCTTGATTCCCAGCGATAGCCAACACCTGCTGCTGGTTGTTTCCCCTGTTGACCCGGTGCCCGATTCAGCCTGGGGCACATATTCCTGTAGTGATCGGGGCTCCCACACTCAAAGCAAGCCCTTGCATTCCCGGCGGGGTTAACCGCGTTGACGGGTGCTACAAGATTCGGTGCGTTCTGCAATCTCTTGCCAAATGACCCGGGCGCTTACAGTTAGCGCACACCCGGCACTGCGTCCCTGGGGGATGATGATAATTGCACCTTCACATTTGGGGTGCGGCCCCACATACTCTCTTCTGGCCTGAGACACGGCCACAAAATTCCTGGTCGGCTTAGACCTCTTCTCAAACCTTCCGGCACTCGACCGGCTCGACTTCCCCAACATCCTTCCTCTTCTCGGCCCCTCGGCCCAAAACCCCTGTTCTAACCATCTCATCAGTCAAAGCGCCAGCTTTCAGAATTGCGCTCTGAATAGTAGGAGGAGCGGCTGCTGTAACCATCGCTCTAATTTGAGGCGCGAGTCCCCAAATGTACCTTTCAATCCTCTTTGATTCCGGCGTGACCAGATGCGGAACCAATCTTGCCAGCTCATGAAAACGATCAGTATAAGCTGCATGCCCTGCCCCCACCATAGCATGATTCCAGAACTCATGCTCCAGCTTCTGCATCTCGTTGAGAGGGCAGTATTCCTCGGTGATCAAGGCTTTGAACTCGTCCCACGACATTTGCATCGCAGACTCTCTTCCTCGTGCTTGAATCTGGGTGTTCCACCACCAGGTTAGGGCTTTTTACCCTGTAGAGAACAAGTAGCATACTTGATCCTCTGGCTGTCGAGGCACTCACTGATGTCGATCACTGCCTCCATCTTTTCCAACCACCTGGTTAGGGCTATCGCCCCACCTTTCCCATCGAATTCCCTTGGCTTACAAGCCACAAACTCCTTGTACGAGCATCCCCGACGAGCATTAACCACTCCAGTCTCGATACCGGCAGTACCACCATTTCCGGTTTCCTGGTTGCTCTCGTTTCCAGTCGGGTTCCCGTTTCCCGTTTCAGTTTCAATCCCACCTTGGGCTCCATCATCGTTGCCACCATCCCCGTGAGGGTGGTGTTGTTGAAGTGCGTCGCTCACTTGGGCCACGATAGTAGGAATCAGTGCGGCCAATTGCTGAGCGATCAGGGCTGCCATGTCGGCGTTCCCTGTTCCTTGACTGTTACTGGCAGGAGCATCGTTTGCTCTTGGTGCTCTGCCTCTGCCTCGCCCTCTGCCCCTTGGGGCTTCACTCCCGCCACTACTGCTACGGGTGACTCTTCGAGGCGGCATGTTCTAATCATAAAAGAGGTAACATATCAGCTTTAGTCACCATAAGATACAAATGTATTCCACTTATCAAATTCCAATGTTCATGTTCAGGTCAGCCAGACCACCATGCAGCCCATTTCAAGCATATTCTCGGTATACCGGTGATGTTTATATATAGGGTTCCCCGCAGCGTTCCCACCACACACCACGATGTCCGAGAATGATGCCTGATCCGGTTACATGACATCCACACTTTTCCTTTACATCAATCATTCCATCAAGTCCATGTATACAATCACGTTTAGTCTAGCGGAGGTTGTCTATTTCCTCATTCTTCGAGGTTTCAGACATATTCCTCCTCAGAGTTAATCTCAATGTCCAAGGTCAAGCGCAATAACATGATCTGTGATGATCTCTTCGGGTTAATACCCGGATCTGATAAACTAACTCGGCGCGCAGAGGGAACGGAAGATCCAATAGAAGCATCCCATAAAAGAGTGAGCACAAGGGCTCTCTCATAGGGTAGAAAGATCACATAACAAATAGATGAACAATCAAGCAGCGAGGAACACATACACGAGATATATATGCATACAGTCCTAGCATGCAAATCTACATGAAGGTTCCTAGGTTATAGTCTAGGTCAAGCGTATTGCCTAATTCTCTATAACCAATGGCTCTGATACCAATCTGTCACAACCACCCCCCGCTAAAAGCGGAACACGGGGATGTAACGACCGGGATCGTCATAACACATGGTAAGCGATAGAGAGCAATATATAAATGATGACATGCGTGTCATGACGACACCCGACACAAGGGGACTTGTGTCGTGTTTAGTCAATGTCCACACACACAACATAGCCATATAGCAACATGATGATGATAACATATATATACACATAAGATGAAAAATGTAAATGTTAATTCCCACAACCCGGGAACAAGTCAATGTTGATAACGTTTACCTGCGATAACAAAAAAAGTTCAAGTCAAATGTTGATAATTGTTTACATGCGATAACATTGTTCAAAAGATTGTTTATCAAAATGAGCTAAGTCCCAAAATGCATCCTAGGGTCTCCACTAAGGCAGCACACCTAGATTCCTGGACTTGCATGATCACCTGAAAAGATATGCTTAAAACGGTCAACAAATTGTTGGTGAGCTCGCAGGTTTGTGTAATAAAAATGTAAGTGATGCTGTAATAGATAAGCGCGTCGGAATACCGTGAATACAGTTATTACACAAGTAAATATCACATGACATGAGCTTTGCAACCAAACCTAGCGACGTACACAAAGAAATTGTCGGCATATATTCACCCAAGGGCCCGTTCCTGGCCACTGATGGTACCAACTAGTATACCATCGAACGAGGGTGGGGGTGTCAACCCAGTAGTACTACCAATACCTAACCGTCGGTTCCCACACTGGAATTAAATAGTTGCAAAGATAGAACCACACAGCAGACCCAAGCATGTATCAAATAGTACTTGCAACACAGTATCACGTTGATTCCTTGTATGTAAAATGTATGTAAGTTGTACAGCATAAAAATTGTGTAAGCATACTTTCCCCCAATTTGTAAATGATTGAAATATTATAAGCGTAAAAAGGGGCCACGAAACTCACTTGTTAGGTGGTAAGTATGTATGAGCGATGTATCCCAAATGTTGAATGCAAATAAACAGTCAAACACCTATTGACAGTTATTGTATAGCATTAATGATATTATATATATAAGCGCGCAATAATGATGGGTCGGTTCGGGTCGTATCGGATGGGTCACGTAAACACACACCACTGACACACGTACTAGATCTTATGTAGATCCAAGTACAAGACATTGTCGCCACTAATGATGATATTTAAGTAAAAGTATCGTTGTTAATCGAAAGATTTGAATAAGTGTCAATAGTTATAAGTCAATTTGGTCGTTTGTAAAGTGTTAGTTAATTTGCTCAAAATAGTTTCTGTGCCCTTCCTCACGTTGACTTTAATCTTTGTGGCCAAACATGGCATTATTGTGTTAGTGTTACCTCGACACCACACGACATACTCACGCCACGCACAAGGGTCAAACACAACAATTCAGTCGCATACAAGGCAGACGCACGACTCAACCTCCATTCGTGCGAATCAACCCTCAATCGTGCGAATCAGCTTCATTCGTACGATTGAGCCTTCATTCGTATGATTGGCCTTCAGTCGTACCACACAACACCCAATCGCACGACTCAACTTCCATGCGCACGAATCAACCTTCAATCGTGCGAATTAGCTACTTTCGTACGACTGAACCTTCATTCGTGCGATTGGACCCCAGTCGTGCGAATCACGTTCATTCGCACACATTCAGTCGGTCACCTGACTCAATCGCACACAATCACTCAATCGCATGACTCATTCGCATACACTCATTCGCACGCATGACTCAATCGCACACAGACACTCAGTCGCACAACTCAGTCGCACGACATGCCTAGTCGCACAACTCAGTCGCGCGATTGACTCAGACGCATGATCCAGTCGCACGACCCACTCAGTCGCACGGCTCAATCGCATGGATGACCCAGTCGCCCAATCTGCAGAATCGCGACTGTGGTCCGGGTGAGCAGCCCCGAGCGCTCTAAACACGGGTTTTACACCACAAGGACCTCCAGAAACACTCAACAAACATACACAAGCATAAAACACAAGCAAAGAGACCTCACACGCACCCATACGACCTTGTGTGTTCGGGTTGAACCCGAACACCCGAAACCCTAGTTTGGACAGCCGTGAAAAGGCTCAAAACGGACAACCAAAGACAACTACCTGCTAAAAGGGGGTAGTCTAAGCTGTAGATGATGTCAAGACGAAAAAAACGAGACCTCTCGGGTCGGATTTGGTGCTAAGATGGTGATTGTGTTGTGAAGAGGAGATGAAGGTGAAGAAGATGGTGATATGAAGATTAGGGCTGGAATATGGGTATTTATACCCAGCCCAAGTTTCCAAAATTACAAGTTTAGTCCCTGCACTTAACCCCCGAGTTTCCCAATTTTGTTCGGTTGAAAAACGACTTCGTTAGGTGTTTTATATTAATTGTAAAAGTATATTTAATGTTATTATGACTGAAGAAATGGTTATATTAAAACATTTATTATATTTATAAAATGATATATTTAGCGTTTTCAAGAATGAAAGTTTTAAAGGTCTTTTTAAGGTTCACACACGATTATAACGAATGCACACACAACGATAATATTGCACACATGATATCCACATAATGAGTCAAATAATGATGAGGAATGACCAAATATAAAATAGATGACGGACAAACACGTCAATTGACGGACCTTAAAGTGACGGATGTCACAAACTTGAAACTGCACTATGGCTCAAGAAGTTGACTGGAGCTTTATGGTTCAAGATGTGACTCCTGCTCAAGCACTCATGGCAGGAACAGATGAAAATAAGGTATTAACATCTCTGTACCCCTGCTTGTATTGCTAAGGTTAAGTTTGTACCAGGACTACAATATGGAAATTAAATCCGATATTGAGTCTTTAAATGTGCTAAAATCTGACTTTAAAAGAGCTGAATCTGACTACCAAAAGAAAATTGAGGAGTTAGAGAAAACTGTATCTCTTTTAAAACATGAACACACCAACTACAAGACTCAAATCAAGGTATTAATATCCAAATTGACTGAGGCTCAAGCCCAGCTTGTCACAGCTGAGGCTCAAGCCAGGAAGTATGCTATTGCTGAGCAAAACTTCCAAGCCATACTTGCATCATCCTCTCACTCCAAACTTTGTTATCAAACAAAAATGGGTTGGGAACCAATGAAATTGCTCCACCACACTCTTATGAGTCTGTAAGACAACCAAGATGTGGTACTGAAGAGCAAGAGGTTCCATCTGTTGACCCACCTTGTAAAGAGTCAAAGAGTGATGCAATTGTGGAGACCTTGACCATCACAGGGAAGGAACAGGTAATTGAGCCCTCCCAGACCAATGATGATCAATCCCTGACCACCAAAGCCAGAAGAAGCAGGGCTAAAGCAGCCAGAAAAACTGCCAAGAAGGTGGCTGAATCCAAGCTGAAGATAGACCCAAAGCAAAAGGGTGTATTCATATCAGCAGGATTCCAGGTGGTTGGACCTTCTGATTCAGGAAAGGAGTATATACCAGTACTCCTGTCCTACCAAAGATCAGAAGTTAAAGGGAAAGGTTGCTGATGAGGAGAAAAAGAACAAGAAACAGCAACCCTCCAATTCCCAGAAAATTAACATTGCATGCATAATGTGTGGTCTGCAAAACCACATGGCTAAAGATTGTTACTACAATCCTGCTAGCACACATTATGCAAATAATGTTAAAAGAGAAGGAGTCAGGGAAGGTTTCACATTTGGACCATATCAGATGGTTCAAGTGTTGAAAAAGGGAAAGCTTGTTTCCGAAGCAAGGCTTGTCTCGGAAGAAAACTCTTCTTCCGAGAGGAAAAAGGCTTCGGAAGTGAAAGCTGCAAAGACTCACAAAAGAGTCCCCTTGAAACCATCCCAGAAGAAGACTGCTTCGGATGAAAAGGTGGTAAAGGTCTCTTCTGAAAAGAAAGAAGCTTCGGAAGAATGCCAAGCTACAAAAGCTTCATCAAGCTCATCTTCTATGATCAACCAAGGGATGGAATGGAAGATCAAGGAAGATGCTGTAGCCCAAACCTTTTCTTCAAAGACATCCATTGAACCCCCATGCATAAATTTTGGTTCAATCATGTCACTTTCATTGGAAGAACCCAAGACCAATAAGGCTTGGTTTCCAATCAAAACTAATTATCTCACCTTATGTGCAGGGACATCCATATGACAAGAATAACAATATTTGGATAGTAGATAGTGGATGCTCCAGGCACATGACAGGGAACAGATCTCTCCTTCAACAATTTCAATATTATGATGGAGGTCCTGTCCAGTTTGGAGGTGAGGCCGGAGGATATATTTCTGGCAGAGGAAGTATATCCAACGGAAAGTTAAAAGTTGACAAAGTTAATTTTGTCAAACAGCTTGAACACAACCTGTTGAGTGTTTCTCAGTTTTGTGATCAAAAGCAAATCAATGCTTTTCACAGAACATGAGTGCATCATCCTCAAACCTGGGATGACAATTCCTCAGGAATTGGTGCTTCTTAGATCTCCCAGGAGAGGGGATATGTACAAGCTTGATATGAACAATGCTTCCCCAATGGGAGAAGTATCATGCTTTCTTTCCAAAGCTGATAGTGATGAGTCAACACTATGGCATAAACGAATGTGTCATGTCAATTTTAAAGACAATGAATAAATTGGCTAAAAATAACTTGGTACATGGTTTGCCTAAAAAGGAATTTTTCTGCAAAGATAACTGTGTTGCTTGCCTGAAAGGGAAACAACACAGGTCTTCTCATAAATCCAAAGTTGTTAACTCTATCACTACTCCATTACACTTATTGCACATGGATCTATTTTGGTCCCACAAGTATAATGAGCATTGGAAGGAAATCATTTGCCTTGTGGTAGTTGATGATTTTACTAGATTTACATGGGTATTCTTTTTAAGACTAAAGATAAACTGCTGAAACTTTAAAATCTTTTATTCTTAAAATAGAAAATCAAGTTGATCACAAGGTTAAAATAATTAGAAGTGATCAGGGACTGAGTTTAGAACTTTGTTCTTGACTCATTCTGTAACTCAAAAGGGATTGCCAGACAATACAGTGCTCCTAGAACTCCTCAACAAAGGGTTGCTGAGAGGAGAATAGGACACTTATTGAGGCTGCTCGGACTATGTTAGCTGATTCAAAGCTGCCTCTAACATTCTGGGCAGAGGCAGTCAGCACTGCATGCTATGTGCAGAACAAAGTTCTTGTAGTGAAGCCACATGGAAAGACCCCTTATGAGCTATGGAACAAGAGGCCACCGTTCATTGGCTTTCTAAGTCCTTTGGCAGCAGGTGTACCATACTTAACACAAAAGACAATTTAGCAAAATTTGCTGAAAAGTCAGATGATGCCATCTTTGTTGGATATTCCTCCCCCTCTAAAGCTTACAGGGTTTATAACATTAAAAACCAACAATTTGAGGAATCCTCCAACATTGTAGTAAATGAGCACACTCCTTGTGTTAGGGGGAATGGCCCTGATCATATTTTTGATTTAGAATTGTTTCCAAACTATTCTAAACCATCTTGTGAGAATGTTTCAGCTGGAACAGGTGCTCAAGGCATTCTGATGAAGATCAACTATTTGAGCTTCCCAGACTTGCTCCAAGTTCTCCAAGAACAACAAATCAAGTTCCTACTATTGAAAGATCTGACAGTATAACCATTTCAAGAAATAGTGGAACTTCAACAAGGGACTCACCTGATGATCTTCAAGTTTCCTCAGGTGATTCTACACAACACCAAGCTGATGGAAGCAGCATTTTGAAGGAACAGGCAACTGTCAATGATGCTTCACAGCAAAGAAATGATGATGTTTCTCTTTCATTCAATCAGTCCTCATTGAATGAGATTGAAACAACAGCTGGACCAAGTATTCAAGCTCCAGAGCAAAATATGTCCAACTTGGACCTATCTTTGCAACTGGAGGTAATTCCAAGACTTAGAATTCACAATACTCATCCAGCTGAAAACATCATAGGGGAAGTCTCTGAGGGTGTGAGAACAAGGGGACAAACTCACAATGGGAATGTCTGCTTGTACTCATGCTTCTTATCCCAAATGGAACCCAAGAAGGTGGAAGATGCCTTAAAGGATAGTAGCTGGGTTGAATCAATGCAAGAGGAGCTGCTTCAATTCAAAAGACAGAAGATTTGGAACCTATGTCCGCTACCATCTGGTCAAGTACCTATAGGCACCAAGTGGGTTTTCAGAAACAAAAGAGATGACAGAGGATTGATTATCAAGAACAAGGCAAGACTGGTGGTTCAAGGATACACTCAAGAGGAAGGAATTGATTATACTGATGTCTTTGCACCTGTTGCAAGACTTGAGGCAGTTAGGATCTTCCTTGCTTATGATGCATCCAAGAATTTCACTGTCTACCAGCTTGATGTCAAGTGTGCCTTTCTATATGGGGATATAGATAGGGAAGTCTATGTATGCCAGCCTCCAGGATTTGAAGACCCACAGCATCCAAACTATGTGTGCAAATTGGATAAAGCTCTATATGGGCTGCACCAAGCACCTAGGCTGTGGTATGAGACATTGTCTCAATTTCTTCTGAAGAATGGCTATACTAGAGGAACCATTGACAAGACTCTCTCATCAGAAAGTCTGGGAAAGACATTTTTCTAGTTCAAGTCTATGTCGATGACATCATATTTGGTTCTTCAAATGACCAAATGTGCAAAGACTTTGAGAGCATTATGAAGAAGAAGTTCGAAATGAGTCTATGAGAAAATGGACTTTTTCCTTGGAATTCAGGTAAAGCAACTGAAGGAAGGGTTTTTTCATCAATCAATCTAAGTATGTCAATGATATCTTAGAGAGATTTGATATGAAGGATTGTAAAGCAGCAAAGACACCTATACCCAGAAACCATGATTTATGCCCTGATTCTGAGGGGGAGGATACTGATCAACATCAGTATAGAGCAATCATTGGTTCTCTGATGTATCTCACACAGCAAGTAGAACCTGATATCATGTTTGCAACCTGCATTTGTGCAAGATATCAGGCTGCTCCAAGGTGTCTCATCTAATTGCTGTCAAGAGAATCCTCAGATACCTCAAAGGAGCACCTAAATTAGGTCTCTGGTATCCAAGAAATAGTGATTTTAATCTCTATGGTTACTCTGACAATGATTATGGTGGCTGCAACATCAACAAGAAATCAACATCAGGTGGATGTCAATTTCTTGGTGGAAGGATCATCTCATGGCAATGCAAAAAGCAATCCTGTGTCTCTACATCAACTGCTGAAGCTGAATACATTGCTGCTGCAAGTTGCTGTGCTCAGCTGCTGTGGATTCAAAACCAGATGATTGACTATGGATTCAACTTCATGAGCACTCCTATCCACATTGACAACAACAGTGCTATATCCATCACTGAAAATCCAGTAAAGCACTCAAAGACAAAGCATATTGACATCAGGTATCATTTCATTAGAGATATTCATGAGAAAAATCTTATCAAACTAATCAAAGTTGATTCAAATGAACAATATGCTGATTTGTTCACCAAAGCATTTGATGAACAACGATTTAAGTATCTCATTACAGCTATTGGGATGATAAACATTGACTAGTCAATCTCAATTGAAAACCTTTCAATATGTAAAGTCTTATGTCAATACAATCTAAGCCCTGTTACAAAGATTCTTTCTTATTCAACTAAGTATAAGTTCTTCCGAAGAGAAACTTGCCTTCGGAAGATATCTAGTATAACTTCCGAAGCAAATTTCTCATAGTATAATTTTCTTCTTGGAAGTGTATAAGTCTCGGAAGAAGCGATTGAGGTAATCTCAGATCTACTTCCGAAGCACTCAATACTCTCCACTTGAAAGCAACATGTATCTTCGGAAGCAATTTATTTACCTTCGGAAGTACATTTGCCTTCGGAAGTACCTTATACTCGGAAGAAGGATTTTACTGTGTAACGGAAATCTTTTGGGCCCCACTCTGTAAAAAGTAAAGATTTTGTTAATGATGTCGGATTATTTTAATGGCTTAACCTTACCGCCCCTGTCACATCATCCTCTGAACCCTCACATCATCTTATCCAAACCACCCTTTAAAACCGCCATTTCACCCATTTAAATACTTCCGGTTAATCACTTACACTCTTTTTACCAAATTCACTGCCCTAAAAGCTTTCTTCTTCTCCAATTTACCTCTCTCAAGAACTTTTCCTCTGCTATCGTTCTCAATGGCTCTAAACCCTCAGCACAACCAGGTCGCACTCCTTGATTCTTCAAGGGATGCTGACTTCTCTGATATTATCTCTTTAGCCCAATCTTCATACTACACACAGCTACACAGCTGACATAAACCCTACTATTTACACAACCAAATGTTGAGGAACAAAGCCAAAGACAGGATTCCATCAGTCAAGCTCTCACTTCTTTGAGTTCAAGACAACAAGCTGCCATCTTCCCTGAGCCTCCTCCAGTTGTGTTTTCAAGTGGATCAAAGGATGCTTCAGGATCTAAATAGGATCTTCAACAAGTTCCTTTTAGAGTCCCTAATTGATCAACCTAGTCCGGATATGTCTGTGATTTACTTTGGAGCTCAAGAGCTTCAGAGGTTGAATGCACCTCCTACCACTGTTGAGGAAGTTGGTCAACCTAAGGCCCAAGTGGAACCTGAGATTGATTTCGAAGGGGAAACTAGGACTGATGGCCCAGCAACTGAAACAGTTGGGACAGAATGTGTGTTTTTCACAGGCTTCCGAAGCACAATTCGAAGCCTCGGAAGAACCAACTCAAACTTCCGAAGCTGAAATTGCTGCTGCGCGGAAGGACTGTTCTCTCTTTCCGATGATCTAATAGTCACAGATGCAATTCTGGAACTTGCATCTGAGGTTAATAGGGAGGACTTTCTCAGCCAACCACTAGCCATTACATCTGCATTGACCTCAGCTCCTACCTCCACCATCCCCTGAATCTTCTACCCAAGAACCACCAAAGTCTAGCACTTCCGAAGACATTAAGGCAAAAGGAAGATGACTTCGGAAGAGCTTCAGGAAGAAGAAAGGCTGGAGAAACTTAAAAAGAAAGGAAGACTGCCAACTGGGAAACTGTTAGCTGCAAGTTCAAAAGCAGCTGCAGCCAACCAAGAGGCAATCAACAATAAAAAGGGTGGAGGTAATTGATAGACTTGTCAGTCTAGGAGCTGCCTCGGAAGATGTACTCCTGCTACCATTAGAGGAGCTGATAGAGCTTGAAAAGGCAACCTTGCTGGAAAGACAGCAAAAGAAGAAGCTGCAAGATTGGCCTTGGAAGAAGAAAGGCTGAGAAAAGAAAGAGAAGCTGATCTGCAGCTCAGGAGAGAAAGGATCAATTTCCTACTCTCCAGAGGATTCTCTCAAGAGGAGTTGTCTCCACACAATAGTGACACGATCTTGTGGCTCTTTAACAAAGAGCAAGATCAAATGGAGAAGAGAGAAAGAGAGCTGCAAGGGAAAAGCTGGTAGAAAAGAAGAAGAAGGAAGAAGAGGCTGGACTGTCTGCCGCCAAGAAGATAGGTGACAAAGCTTGGATGAAGAACTATCTTAAAGCTCATGGCTTCTCTGGCAGGCAAGTGGGTCCAATGTCTGAGAAGACTCTCCAACGACATGTCAGTGACATCAAGGCTGACATTCGTGCAGGGAGAAGAAAGGAGATGTATAGAAGGGGACAGGGGATGACCTTCAAAGCTACCCCTCAGCCAAATATCTAACCCAACATCAACCTGAACCAATACCCTTTCCCTTCCCAATCAAACTGAACCTGAACCTTTCACCCCTGAACCTACACCATCACAACTACCACTCCCTCACCTCAACCACCTAAACCTAACCCCATCATCCAACCTAAAACCTTACCCAGACCCAACCTCCTAAACCTACCCAACAACCAATCAAACCATCCCCTCAGCCTTCCAAACATCTCTCAATGGAGGAATTCAAGGCGATCAAACCAAGCTCATCAACTGCACTACTCTGAGCGACATCTCATGTGAGGAGGATATAGTCAACCTGACTTATGTTGATGGATCCTCAAGTTCCCTCACAAGAGATGAGTTTCTTGATCTGCCAAGAGGAACTCTGGACCAAGCCGCAAGACTCTTTGGCCTCAATTCAGATACATTGAATGAGGAAGAAAAGAAGCTGAGTAGAAGGCTGGGTGACTCTGCTGGACAAAGAAAGGAGAGAGTGGGTACCAAGACAATCTCTTGTACCCAGAAAGAAGATAGTCCAGTGGAGGTTCGAAGACTCTTCTCACAACTTTGTTGTTGAGAGAGAGAATGGTGAGATTAACAGGCTGAATGCCTCATCTCTGCTACACTTAAGCAGATTTGATATGCTGAGTTAGTTAGAGAGAAACCATTCTCCAACCCCTCAAACTCCGAAGTGGCTGCTCATCAGAAATCATTTAGGCAGCCTTCACCTGGCCGAGCTCACTGCAAGAAGCAAGGTCGAAGAGGAGTCACGGAAACGGAGAGAGGAGGAGGAAAGGAAAGGATCAGCAACCAAAGGTAAAGCCTTTCTTCAAATGGTTGAAGGTCCTGAACTTGAGTCCATAGTTAGATGGGAGTATGACTACAACTCCCGTCAACTAACTCTCTTCAGGGGGTCACAACAAAGGGTGCATGTCATTCAAAGTGATAGACTGGATCTCCTATCCACGAATGACTTGTACAAGCTTCTCAGCACCACTTCCGGGAAGAACAGAGAGACAGACAAATATCTTTTGTCCCTGGTGCTGAAAACTTTGAGAAGTAGAGATAAGTGAAGTTTTGGTAGCATCAGCCTAGGGGGGGGGTTTGTTGGATCATAAGAGGCTGTTGCAACCAAAACCATATCACTTAGAAGTTTTTGAGTACTACATACAAAGGACTTCCGAAGCCAAGTGTGGGACTTCCGAAGGAAGAAGAAAGAGCTCTTCCGAAGTCTAAGTGTAAAATACACTTCCGAAGGAGAACTCCCACTTCCGAAGGTAAAGAAGCTACTTCCGAAGGTTCTTCAAGACTTGAAGACAAAGTTCTGAAGTCAACTTCCGAAGAAGTATAAAGAAGTCCTTAAAGCCTCGGAAGCATAGAAGCATCTTCCGAAGTATAAGTGGCTTCGGAAGAACTTGTTCTTCCGAAGCCGAGTTAACCTTCGGAAGACACTTCTATTATCCAGTAGACATAAGTATGGTCTGTCTGACAGTCCGCTGCAAATCTCTGAGATACTGTATGGCGTTTTCTCAAAAGCCATGTAGTTGACCATACTTTAATCTACTGTTTACCTTTTTATGTTAAGTACAGTTGCCATCTTTAGTGGTGACAAAAGGTAAGTCATGGACATGTCATGACTACCATATCTTAGATAATACTTTATCTAAGATACCTTAACTATAGCATTGTAGTATATGCTTTAGTCGTAGGTTTCCAACTGGTATCAAGTATAACCGGCTGTAGGATCTAGTATATATAGTTTCTCATTGTAACTCATGTTCTATGCTTGTAAGTGTCTTGTAATCTTGAGTTGAGAAGTAATATATACAAGTACCTTGAAAATATTTCTGCTTGTTGCTTTGATTACTTATTATATTATTATCAACTCTTGTCAAAGGCATTGCTTCATCTTGTTTGAGTGATATTATAAGTGAGTTTGAGAGAAATACAAGTGTTAAGTGACAAAACCCGATCCTGCACATTTAGTAAACATTGCTAACACCTATCCAAATTACTAACACTTATGATGCAATAATGATAAAAATCATTATTAAACACTAAATAGTAAAACAAAAGCAAGTGCAACATGTATAGAAAACTATCAAATTTAATTGTTCATATATACTTTAATTTTGTGTTATTTACCTACACATGTGCACGTTATAGCCTATGTTACCTTTTCATACGAGGTAATATTGTATGCATGTATAAAATATTGACAGAAAAAGAAAACAATCAAACTAAATTGTACGACATTATTTTCGAACTTTAGGGATAGATGCGTAGAAAAATATTGTTGTCTTTTGTTTTTATATGTTTATGATTGACAAGATGACCGATTTATGTATATTTATTTATTCTTGTAATATTATAATTTATAAAGTTTATCATATAGATCCAAAATAGTTTTACAAAATTATAAATACCCTTTTTGTTTAAAAATACGTGGAGTAGTTTCCTGCTAAATTTGTTTCAAAATCATACAAACATTTTTTTATGAACTTTTTCAGTCAGAATTTGGTAGTTTGTTGCAAAACAAACACAATTTTTCAGTTTCCTATCATCCGGTGAGTATATAATGCTTTCTTAATTGGATTAATACTGTACTTTATTTTGTTATAAAAAATAAGATACTCAGATATTTAATTATGAATAAATGATATTTATTAAGCCATGTGCAAGTAAGATGTTGAAGTTAGTAGGTCGAATAGTTAATTGACTATGAGGGTCTATTATTTATGACTTATAGTATAGATTATAAAACGTGCATTTGTAAATACTAAATAAATAAATAGCTGTATATATATGGAGCTAGTTTGTGCAAGCCTACAGAAATTAAAGATCGAGAAATATTTGCCCAGCTGGCATATATAGGACCATAAACATGAAGGATTACAAGTGTTACAATCAGCAAGAAAAAGGTTTCTTTAAAGAAATAACCAACTTTCTTTTTCTATCGTAAATTCGGACAAACTTGCGACGCATTACCCGAATCTAAAACCGGTTTTATTTTCTTTTTGAGAAAAAAACAATACACCTTGAAAAAAAACCTAACATTTGTCAGGAATGCATCGCAAAATTGCCAAATGTTTCCAACAGAACGTATATTAAATCTAATACGTGTCACGAAAGTGTTAGTAACATCACTTCATACTTTTTATATCGGTTTTAATTCTAGCTAGTGAAGGATTACAAGTGTTGCACGTGACAGAAAGAGATCTGTTTCTGACAAATTTCCCGACATCGTAAGAAAGTATGTGAAAACTATCCAATATTTGTTTGTGTTATGTAAATGTAGTTGGCACTCAAATGCCACTTGATTCTTGATCCTTTACTAGGACATGAACTTTAAATAAAAAAAATTGTTCCCAGTTAATTTATCCAACTCAATAATTAAAACTTCATTTTTAATGGTTGAGTCACTTTCTTTGAACGGTGAATCTTACTCTACTTCTAATTAAGCTACCTCACACATAAACTACACGTACCCCTCGCCACAAGGGTCAAACCCGGGTACTCCCAAAGAGGCAACGCCTCTTACCATCTGGACAAACCCACAGTGACGATATATCACTTAGTTGGTGTCACTAACAACTAATTATCTTCTACACCCTCCTCAACGTGTATGTTAGTTACCACGCGTGCATTATTTTCCCATGCACACATATATAAAGTTACAATTCCATCATTTCTCGTTTTAATTTGTGCAATCTGGAAATGACATGTGATTTATGTGTATCGAATGTTCCGAAGTGTTAGGTCTAATAACGGAATATCTTGAAATGGAAGTGTTTGCCTATTTTGAGCAATCAATGGCTTAATAGTTTACAGGACCCGCAACTTCAAATATACCATGTAGTTTCCCGGAAATAAACCGCATAAAGTCCATTGGAGTTGTATGAAGCTTTGAAAAAACAACTGGAATTGTAATGTATCTAGTGTGTAACATTTTACAATGTAATGTAATTTGATCATCTTATGTAACTAATTAACAGTTCTTGTATGACGTTAGTCCAAGTGATAATTTATTATTTAATAAACATAACAATATAAATAAATACTGAATTGAAATTAACTTAAAATTTACCACTCCAACATTAAAGAAAAATCTAGTATTAAGTTTTAGATTTGTTGTCGTATCAAATATGTTATTGTGTTTCTACATGGTTAAAATGTTATGTACATCAGTACATGTTATATCCATGGGTTTCTACATGGTGTTGCTACATAAAAATGTCATGCACATATTTCATACGCATGCAAATAACTAATTTGCATTATCAAGAATTATAATTTAATAAACTAGAATGTTTAAAAACTCATTTATTACGCAAGTTAAAATATAAAAAGATTAATTATATATTAAATAACTAGTAATAAAGTTGTTATATATGCATGATTCGTCAATTAAGGTGGTTCCTTGTGATACTTTGTCGATAATTTGGTTATGGTTGATATGTTTTTTGGCAAATCGACGGAATTTACCGAGGGATCACTGGCGGACTATCAGCGGTCACCACCAACTTTTCCAGTGTCAAAATAGTTTGCTTATCACACATCAAAACAATTTTTTTAGAATAAACCCATTATTAGACTTTATTTTGACATTGAATTATTAATTTATTATACCTTTATAATTACATGCATCATTAGAAGCATTGAGAAACGAATGTACAAACAGAAGAATTCCATTATAACTTTAACCAATTAGCATTGTATAAGGATATTTAACTTTTAGGGTTATTGGATTTTAATAATTTCAACTTTTATTTATTGACTAATATTAACTTTGAACTTATTTTCCTCCAATGATCTCTTACTAACTGAGAGTTAACCATCGTTAGTTTTTTAATGAAATGAGATCAATTTTAAGCCATTTTTCAACTCCAGCACCGCCTAGTCTCAGTTAGGTACGTTTTCCATTGTCTAACCTCTATAATCAACTGAAATCTACCTCCAACGAGTTCGGTGGTTCAAATCAGGAGGTGGAGATTGACGGGTTTTTAGGTGCGAAAGTTTTAAATTGACAGACCTGATGATAGATTTCAATTTTATGTTTAGTGTTTTGGCCACAAAAACAGTTCACGTCATCAAAAAAACTAACAGGGTTAACTCTCAATTAGTAAGAGATCTTTGGAGGAAAATAAACTCAAAGTTGGGAGTATCTGTAAACATTTACTGAGTTAAGATTAATCCCGGTCAATAAATGAAACTTAGGATTATTAAAATTCCAATTACCCTTTATTTTATTGTCTAAGATTTTTTAATAAAAGCCAATCTAATTAACGTAAAATACTACATAAAAAAAACTAAGTTGGTACAAGAACTTTTGAATTATGGAGTTTGGATTAAATGGTAAATATAAAAATGAAATAGAAAATGATATTATTACATATTTAAAAACGAAATAATAAAGAGTAAAATGAGTAAACGTATCTAAAGAGTTTGGTATGCGATGGGCCCATGGACCGAACTTTTATTGGGTTGGCCCGTCCATTAAACAAGCTTTTAAGACACTGACCCATCATATCAAGAAGAAATTAGAAGCTGTGATGTTATGACTTGTAAAGTCAACTTATTTAATAACGTCACAACTCACAGGGAACAAAGCTCTTGCAAAATATAGGGGTGCAAACGAGCCGAGCCGCTCGTGAGCTACTCGAGATCGGATCGATAAAAAGCTCGAAACGAGCCGAGCTTTATCGAGCTCGAGCCGAGCCCGAGCTTGAAAGAAGGCTCATTTAATTATCGAGCCCGAGCCCGAGCTTCATGTATCGAGCTCGAGCCGGCTTGCGAGCCTAAACGAACTTTTTATTTATATATATTTATTTAATTTATTAAATATGTTATATAAATAATATCTATTATATATAAAGTTGTGATAAATAATAATTAAATAACATGAATAATGTTATATATAAAATATATAATTATAAATATGTATCAAAATTAAATACAAAAATATTAAAAATAATAATTAAATAAATAAACGAGCCGAGCTCGAGCTTGTAAAGTATTTGTCGAGCCGAGCTCAAGCTTTAAAAATAAAGCTCGAAACGAGCCGAGATTGAGCTCGAGCTCTCCTAAGTCATCACGAGCCGAGCTCGAGCCCATATGAGCTCGGGCTCGGCTCGTTTGCACCCCTAGTAAAATATATTAATTAATGTGTGAAATTGGTATTCTTTTAGTAGTCTAAGTTTAGTTTAGTTATTTGAATTTTAAATTTCAAGATTTAAATACCACAAAAAATAAGCTAGCAGTTTATAGTAGCTATATTTGCAAGTTAAAGATATTAAATAACAAAAAGAAAAAAAAGAACTTTGATTTTGCTTAATAGGTTATGATGTGGAACGGGGACAAACTAGCTATGAGACGGTTGAAAACCGAATACATAATCCATACGTAAGTGTAAAACGCCCCATGTTATGGCGAACGATTGGATGCTAACGTTGAAGGTGAAACACACACCTCTCAAGCTCTCGTATAAACACACGAAAGGCTAGCATAACAAATTAGACACGACACGATAGACACAAACATGAAAAATATTGACAAGAACACGACATGATAACTAATCGTGTCATTTCTTTCAGACACGAACACAAACCTGTTTAGAAACAGGTTACACGATAAGACCTGTTATAAGACACGATAAAAATCACACGTTTAGTGAAACAAGAATTGACTGAAGTCCATCATAATCCTGAATCCTGAATATACCATAATCTTTAGCATTATAATCCTTGACATATTTGAAACAAAGTCAATAAAAAAATCTATTTTGACTGATAACATAGTTTAAAGAGGTAATATACGGAGTACGAAGAGAGCTCAAGCAGAGGCCGAAGACTCGGTCGGTTATACTAGGGCTGTAAACGAGCCGAGCCGATCCGGCTCGAAAATTTTAACGAGCTCAAAACACCGGCTCGAGTTCGGCTCGTGAAAAGCTCGAGCCAGCTCGTGGCTCGTTCGAGCCGGCTCGATTTAATTTTTTTTTATTTTTTCACATTAATTTATATGAAAACACAAAAATTATAAATTAGTGTCTTTACCTTTTGTTGGGTACTCCGTACTTAGGGGAACAAAAATCATTATTTTGAATATAAACAATTTACTATCAAATTATATATTTTTTAAACTAAATACTTATTGTTTTTTAAAAGAATCCATTTTTATTTTAAGAAAAAAAATTAAAATCCTAATATAAAAATAATAATCATAATAATAGTAGTAATAATAATAATAATATTATTATTATTATGCTATATAAATATACATATATATATATATATATATATTATGCACCGAGTGACGAGCCGAGCCAACAAACCGAGCTCGAACCGAGCTAACCTTGGCTCGAGTTCGGCTCGTTTAGAATTTGAGCCGAGCCAAGCCGGCTCATTTAGATACGAGCTTTTCTCGAGCGAACTTCGAGCCACGAACTTTTTGTACAACCCTAGGTTGTACTGTGATAGTCGTATTCGATGAAGCGGTTTGGCAATGGGTAAGGATTTTAAATTAAACATGAAAAAAATGACATATCAAAAATATATATGTATTAATTATTTTAATAAGTTAAAAATATAAACAGATCTTAACATGTGCGTTAACAGGTGTTTGATCTGTTAAGACACGATTTTTATCGTGTCTTTAACGTACCTGTTAAGCTCAAACACGAAACCTGTTAACTTCGTGTCGTGTTAACATGTTCGTGTCAGAAATTATCAGCCCCTACATACGTGTAGAACTAACGTAGGTATCCAATGTGACTTATACGAGTTATAGGTAGTTTTTATTTACCAAATATGTTTGGCCTCTATAAATAGAACGAATTAAAGATATAGATTCTACTGGGTCGGATCTTCAATATATCCGAGTAAAGGTAAGCGGATTAGGCCATCTAACATGTTACACAATCTTCGTCTACAATTTTATATAATCTTCTACAGGTTTATACAATCTCACATATCCTACAAACATGATTACATGAACCCTTTCAACCCATTCTTCCGAAAGGGTTCATTTAACCAAAACCATTTCAACCCAAACGACCCTAATCAATTTAACCAAAACATAATTGACCATAGCCTATGTTATCGCCCCCATGGACCCTTTCGGAACCTCCAAAACCCTTTCAACCCAAACAAACCCAACCAATTAACCAAAACATTTTAGCCCGTAGCCTATGTTACCGCCCCCAAATGGAAGTGAACCCAACCCAACCCAACCAATGTACACTTTAGCCAATTAGAACCAAGCTCAACCCACGTTCAACCAATCCCCACCCACACCAGATTTTGTTCCCGAATCATAACCTAAGTACTAAACCCCGATTCGGTTCGTGAAACACAACCCAACCCCACAAAAAGAAAACAAAGAAAACACAAACCGCACCCGAATGGACGGTACGAACCTAATGTGAGAAGTGGACCGCGGATGAAGAACTACTTGAAGTCCAAGAGGAACTGATTAGGCTGCCTGGGAGACACATCAAAGGAAACGAACAACATCCTCTAAAATGCCCGAGTACAAACCATATTTGGAAAATAAATCCGAGATGTAACAATTTAACGAGCCAACATCGATGACACTCTAATTGATAAAACCTAAATGCAAATCTTATTGACCGGTGACACCCTAATGATAATGACAGACAAATTATATTAGAAAAAATAATTATTTTCAAAGGCCTATAGCATCATGCTAACTATTCATTAGGAGTTGCTTTTTTATAGAAAAAATAAAATTGATAAAAAAATACTTAAATTTCACAAGGTCACAAAATTAAATATAAATAAATTAGCTATTTTATGAATCGAGAAGTTATTTTTTAACTCGCTAACAATAAATAACCCGGGCTTATCATTGTGCCGAATAAAGGATGCTTGTTACACAACTTTCATTGAAATAGAGTTTAGCTTTAAGCCTCAAAACATGTTGAGCCGACATTGCCCGACAATTGACATGAGGAAGACAGTTGACAATATAACAGTTATAGAAATAAGGTATTTTGAAACAGACACCCAAAATATCAATATGGTTATTTAAACCTCAAGGCAGAGTTCATTTTGTAGCTATAAATCACTAGATTTTGATCCAGTTCGAATGGTTCATACCTGTGAAGCTATTTTTAAGATTATGGCTCCCCTGTTTTCCAGCTTTGTGTTCTTGAATGTTGACATGTTAGATTGAGCATATACACGTGTACATGTACTTACGTATGTACATGCATACATACATACATGCATACATATATATACACACTCACACACATATATATACCTACGTACATATTTACAAATTACACATATATAGAGGGAGATTGCAGAGCTGGAAGAATGCAGAAAAATGTGAAGTTAATCTTGAGAGCAAAATAAAAGAAAATTACAGTCAACACTCTGTATTCTGCTAAGGTTTTAGAATGAACAAGAGGGGTAGAGAATAATTTTTTGATCAAACAAAACTATAGAAATCCAACGAACCTATAAAACAACTTGTGACTATGATTCTCCTTTTTGACCCGAATTGAGAGTCTTTCTTCTTGTGTTATGAATAGGGTCTGATCCTCTTCGAATTCTGCGTTTGTTTGATTGATTTGGATCAAACATCACTGCAGGTGTTGGTGCTATATTCACAAGTTGTTCAGCTTGTAACACACGTGAATGCCTTGAAAACAATCTTTCTTCTCCCCATCTCAAAGCAAGATCAATGCTTTTAAGCGCTGAAACCGATTGTGATTGTGTTGATAGTAACATGATACAAGCAAAGATCATCATCATCATCATCACTCTGTTGTTAGCAATCCCCATGGTTGGAGAGAGGTATATGAGTGATGATGGTGTGCTTGTTTATGGAATGTGACTGTTACATATAAGGCATAGTTTGATCTTTTATGAGATTTGGATGGAAATAAAGTGGCAAAAAGCCAAGAAGTAGATTCATTTCAATCATAAGGTGTAATGTGCAATTGAAGCAAGAGAGAGAGAGAGAGAGAGAGAGAGAGAGAGAGAGAGGGGAGAGAGAGAGAGAGAGAGAGAGAGAGATGAATATCAAGGAGGGGATGTTCTTTAGAAGAGACTGACAGGTTTGAATGAAAAGAAAGTTGGAACACCACTCTTGGAATGTTTATAGAATTTATTCCTTATTTCTTTTTCATCTTTAACTTCCTTGTAAAGTAAGTGAAGTGTAAGTACATATATGTGTTGTTGGATGTCCTTTATGTGATATTTGGTTTTTAACATTTAGAGTCGAGGCACGAAGCGCAAGGCAAGCGACAGCCTATGTTTTTTCAATCTGCTCATGGCCCTGAGGCGCACTTTTTAAAGCCAAGATTATTTAAATCTAATTAGAATATGACACTTATCGATAATAAATTAGTTCAGGAAAGATATCGTTCGGGTGTTGCTTTAAGTTGTATGATGAGTTTAGTTTTGTTACCACTCGTATGAAATCAAACAAACGAACATATCCAGTAAATCTCACACATTGCGGGGTTATTCATAGGGTGTGGGGAGGGTGGGATGCAAACAAACTTTTCCTCTAACCCAAGAGTTCGTATGAAGTTAACAATCAAAAATTGATTATTTGATTATTACAACGTCAAGTCGTAATAACAAGATAACCAAATTCAAAACCCAAATGTTAAATGGCTCAGAAATTTAAGACCCTTAAAAGCAATTGAAGAATGCTAGGTGCAAGAAAGCCAGATAAAGGGAAAGCTGAGTAGAATAGAAACATCTTAAACATAAAAAATAAAAATAAAAACTAAAAGAACAAAAAAAAAGTAGAGACTTAGATTGCTTTATGCTCTCTTGAACTCAACTTTAGAATCCCAAGCTCTTATATCCATGCAGTTTATAAACCAGTCTTGGTTTCTAGTGCACAATTTCTGCTTTATGCTTTTCTTTCTTTCCCTATAACTATTTGTTTTACTGTTTTACACTATTCCTTTTATGGGTCCCACTTATTTTTTTATTTTTTGAATCTTATTTATAAATGGTACAACATTAAAAATCAATAATTATCTTCAAACTAGATACAAGAAGAATTCAGTTTGTTAAAAGCTTTAAGACAGAATGGCAGCCCAAACACACAACTCAAATGCAGGCCATAACCTCACAAATTTCATGTTATATATAATATCAAGAACAGAAATATAAAAGTTATGTGCAGATATTATTGGAATGGATCATGGACCTGGATTACTGGTGGTGTGACTGTAGGCGATGGAGCCATTGCGGTTCCTGGTGCAATGGTGACCTGCAACCCTCTATGTTGCCCTGCCTGGATCACAAACGCAACATCTGCTGCCGATAGCGTTTCAACTTCCTGATTATTCATAGAAACGATATAATGAAAAGAGATTATTTACCAACTCTTGAAGATTGAAGTAGGTCGTAGGCACTAGTACATAAAGTTTGGAGAGTGATTTTATAAGAGTAACATAAGTGGAAAAATGGTTTGGTATAAAATCTGAACCCTCATGCCAACATAATTATTATTTGCTATGCGTGAGGTCACGACTTTGTTTTTTGTTGCATGAATAGCAACTTCCCAAGAGGTCACACATACTGAAATTTCACACCCAAGCATGCCTAACTATGAACTTGTGCTCACATCCACAACAAAAACACTCAAAACCACAGTAATGATATTTAAAATCAAAACATTCTTTGTGACCCAACATCTCTCTAATCCACTATCAATGTGGGATTTGCCTAAGGGGTCACAGTTTTGGTCAAAGCGAATCAGTTCATAAAGGGTTGATCCACAGCCACTTTTTAGCCTTTTCTTTAAAAGTTCATATATACATAATGTATTGAATATGATTAAATAAAACCTATATTATTAAGATGATGATATCAATGAGTGTGGGTCAGGTGATTTATTCACGTCCAATATAGGTTACTATTAAGTTTGATTTTAGAAAACAGGTCCAGATGGATTCGTGACCCACCAACATCTTATTTATTTATTTTAGATTATAAATACTATTAATATGAAAAGAAAATACTATGTTCTTAAGATGTCAATATAACTTAATTTAAGACGATTCAAAGTAAGCTTTTGAACAAAGTTTCGACAACTTAAGACCCTTTGACGTGTTCCCTTCATTGTTTTCTGTTTTAATCTTTCACCCATTATCAATAAACTATATGTGATGTAACCAAAATGATCCTTTTAGCATATAAACAGATTGACCTCTAAAAGAAAATAGAAAACAAAAAAATGCATCAATTTACAAAGATCATTGTGTTATACCTGTGCTTGCCTGCGACGTTGCAATATACTGATTGCCCAAATCATTATGTAGCAAGGAAGGAGAAAACCAGCTGCCCGGAGCAGGAAAAGCTGTCAATAATATACACGTATTCAGAAATTTGCAATATTAATCTTCCTTAAGCATTATTATGAAGTCGAATAACTCAAATATGTTTTATCATGCATAAAAATATGATTGCAATTGATTTCACTTACAGAAAAATATACAGAAGGATCATCATCATCAGTATCCTCATCCCCAATTGTCAGAGCATGTCTTAATAACAGAAGAGCCATTAACTGCCCAAAAAGAATGCAGGACAGTTAAAAATGGTGATTATTTTAACCTAAGGTTTTTACCACCATTTCCGCAACTATAAAACCAACCCTCAATTTTAATGCTACCAAAGGGATAATGATGGCTTAGTAGCTTACTATGATAGCAATTGAACGACAAAGGGCAGCACCACTGGCATGGTTGTCTTCATAGTCATCATAGTCTGACTCAATAAGACGTTGTTCAGCAGCTGCCATAGCCAAGACTCGAGGATCATTCAGAGGTAAAGGAGTACCAGAAAGTGTCCAATTTCCACTGCAAGGAAAAAATTATATATGTGGCTAGTTATCATATATATAAAAGGTTCTCAATTTATTTAATGTCGGTTCAAATTAGTACCATCAAGTTATTGGTAACAATGATGATACGAAAACATGCCTGATATCGATGATGGTGTCATCAGATTGAGGTGGGGGAGCAGTGTAACCAGGTTGGTAAGGCTGTATAATGATTATTATTCCAAAAAGTCAGCAATACATATGTGTAACGTTATCAATATCATTGGGAATGCAGTTAAAACCTATAGTTAGTATATCCAGAAACTACGTGCAAGTTACAGATGTTAGTAACTCATCAGAACATGATAGATGATCCAGTGACCAACTCCTTATTTCGACTGTTTCAAGTTCTAAAACCTCCTTAATCTTTTAGAAATAACTCAATACCATAATAATTCATACAAGGATGACAGGAACATGGTAAAGCACATCTAAATGAAGTACAGACATTTAAACGACAAAAAAGTATCAGACATCTGATAATAATTTTAAAACACGACCAAAGCAAACAATATATTCGTGGTCAAAATGCTAAAAACCAGTAAACCACGACGGCTGATTATCATATCACCGTGGTTTGTCGTAGGAGAAGAGTAAAATTGGCAGCAAAACAAGAATATAGCAGAAATTGAACCTGATGACATATTTCACAGATTATATCTCTTTTCTCATTGCACCATCGTTGAACACATTTCCTATGAGCAAACTGCAATAAAAAAGTAGTTTAGTATTAGCATGCATTTCTCATAAAACGTTCTCATTGCAGCATCGCTGAACATAGTTCCTATAATCAAAATGCAATATAGAAGTACTCTAGTATTAGCACACATTACTTATAGAATGAACACGCCACAATATAAAGATTACATGGTAGCATAGCCTAGCTTCTTTTTCATTATAACACGAGTGACAAAAACTTGTATCATTAATTTCCAATAACTTATACACACAACGAACAAGCTATCATTTCCTAAATCTTTACAACACATATATGCAAATTTGGCATAAACATCAATAAACCACCATTTAGATAACATGAAAATTACCTTGAGGCTGCCACTGCAAGCACAAGGAACTTCAAGGTTTTTTACAGTATCCTCCTCCTGGCAGATACGGCATTCAACCGACTGAATTAACGGTTCTTCCTCACCAGATGCATTACATCCTTCACCTTCCTTTGCATCAGTAGTCAAACCAGCAGTTTGACTGCAAGAAGCCTTAGGAACGAACCCCACCTCCTGTGGTGCCACAATCTGATCATCACGTAAAGTTAGCTGGTCTTCCATCTGCAAAACGATAAATTAATCAACAACAAACCTATCAATTTTCACATCTATCATTCTTCAAACCCTAAGTGTTAAATTAGGGCCGGCAGAGTCAAACAATCAAATTGCAATCATAAACGAAGCTGATTGTCAAGTTTCTTCGAGAATCAAAAAATGGAATCAAAGCTAATACGATTAACATACATAAACATCATGATCATGTTCGATGGATCAAGGAAATTAAAACGGAAAACCCTATGCATTGAAGGTTGAAAGGAGATGAAAACATAGAAATTGGTAAGCGTATTATGCAATTGAAAGAAAGAATGGAGTTTGATACCTTTGAAGAAGTGATCGAGTAGAGTTGATTTTGGAATCAGTGGTTAGAGATCAAGTCGTGAGGTAGATATTGCTTTCGAAAACGAGAATATTATTATTGACCTGTGAAATGAACATTTGGATAAAATAAGGAAAGGGATATCGGTTAGTTTAGGATTGTGCGACACGATCTTTTGACGACCGTTTAGTGGATCTTCTTAAAAAAGTTTTGATTTATAAGTTCTCAAACTAGTAAAAGTTTGGGTTGTGTTTGATAACATCTGAACTAGTAAATGTTGTATCAATAAAAGATTTGATCAGATAAAAAACTTTAAATAAGTAAATATTGTTTAGTTGAATCTTTAAAATAATATATAAAATACTTATTTTATCATTTGCTAGCAACCTAAATTTCAAAAGAACATGTATATATATATATATATATATATATATATATATATATATATATATATATATATATATATATATATATATATATTTATAATCAAAATAAAATCATTATTTTCACACACACATCGCCACCATTGTCCCTTTCTCTCTTTTTAATCACAATTGTACACACCGTAACCTAATCTTCACAACTCACCATAGGCACTTCCGACCACCGGCACCTCCGACCACCGCAAAACCAAACACTTACCCACCAACTCATCTACCACCGTTCCCCACCATCACAATCCATCGCCATCGTCATCAGTCCACATCGACGCTCACTGCTGCAACCAACAACCACCCAAAACCACTGCCCTTATGCTCAGGACCAAAACCCCCCTCCTCCGACAACCCACAACACCGATTCATACCCACCTCCACCCACCAGGGCCAGTCCCGAGGATTTTAATGCCCTGGACGAGCCGGAAAAAAGGCCCATGGGCCCTAACGACTTAAATTATATAAACTAAATTTTTTTAATGAAAAGAAATGTTTTAGCAATAAACATAGCAATATCATAGTATTACAATGACATACCGTAATAGTTAACCAATAACTCGTAAATCTCTCCTAGCATTCTTGATAGTAAATTGGTTTATAACATATTCGTAGTTTATAGTCTCTAATATTTTGCTTTCGATAGCTATTATCGCCAATCCGCTAAGTCTTTCTTGGGATACCGTGGATCGTAGGTAAGATTTCAAGTTTGAATAGAACAAAATTTGTGGTATAAATTAGTTTGTGGACTTTAATTACAATCAAAATTTAAATATTTTAGTGGACTATTAGTTAAGTAATTGGGTTAAAAAAATGGGCTCAAAAAAATTAGTTTAAACATAATTAGGTTAAGTTTTTAGTTGTATTATACCTTATAATTATTTCTTTATAATTATATATATATATATATATATATATATATATATATATATATATATTGAAAAATTTTGTGCCCCCTGAGCGAGTGACCCTGGACGGGGGTCCATTCCGCCCCTCCTCATGGCCGGCAGTGCCACCCACCACTACATCGATACCTAGAATTCATCCACCATCATTGTCGTTATTCATCTTCACATTTGGTCTCACACACCCACTTCAACACTAGATTTGTCAAAATTATCATTTTAATCCGGTGAGTTCGGTAGTTTATAGGAGAGTTTAATTTCGTTCATAGCAACAAGGCTTCGTCCGCTAATGGTTCATGGTGGCAGTAGAGGTGGTGGCGATGGAGGTGGCTAGCAGACTTGTTGTTGTTAGTATTTGGGAAAATATGGGTAGGGGTAAAGTGGTCTTTTATTTATTGAGCATCTCTGTAAAGCTGAACCATTAAAGGCAAACTGAACCATTAAAAAGATGTTTTTAGATGAAACAAACACACTTAATGTTGACCGCTTTAGACATAGCCTTTTAATGATTCCGTTGAAAAAGCTACCAAACAGCCCCTTATGTGAGTCAGACCTGGAGCGTTAAAATCAATATGGACAGTTAATATCTTATCTTTGAAAGGCTCATTCGGGTATTGAGGTTGGTTCAAAACAGCGTATAAAACAATAAGATGTTGGTATCATTTTTTTTATCAAATTGTCTGTGTGCTTTGGTAATCTTAATAAATGAGAAAATTGTAAAAATGGTTCATGTGGTTTGATCATACTACAAGTATGTTTCGTAGATTTTAAAAACTAAAAACTTATTCCAATCATTTAAAAGTAGGTGCAAATTTAGTCCCCACTTTTTGTTTCGGTTATTTTCTAATGCCCTAGGGACTAAATTTGAAATATGATCAAACCATACTAACAAACACTAACAGAGGAACTAAACTTATAACCAACTCCCAAA
Organism: Flaveria ramosissima; assembly: GCA_025215565.1. Lineage (NCBI taxonomy): Eukaryota > Viridiplantae > Streptophyta > Magnoliopsida > Asterales > Asteraceae > Flaveria > Flaveria ramosissima. Next base: position 37,166,579 of record CM046044.1, on the reverse strand, counting down.
TGTTTAAACTAAGTTTGCAAATTTTAAAATCATAACACTTTGTATGTGTGTACACACACGTATAAGAAATTATTATGGAAAGTGTCAAAAACGTAAAGTCTACAAAGTCACAAGAAGCCACATTTGTCATTAGGAAGAGAGGTAATATTGTCTACATCATAATTACACTCATAAAGTACATATTTACTCAAATTATACATTAAGTACTCAGGCGATATATATAATTACATAACTTATGTCTATAATTACATAAAATAATAATTATTCAAATTATAAAAAAATATTTACTTAAGCTATACGATAACTATAGAAATTTTATATATATAATTACAAAAGTTATGTTTATAATCACGCATAATAGTAATCATCTAAATTATAAACACAACATGTGCCCGTAATAGCCCTCTGGTAGGTTGCTCTGACATTTTTTAAGCTGAGCCGAATGGCATGAACTTTGCACATAAGCGTGTGATGAAGGAAGCCTTTTCTTTCTCGTCCAACCATCTTTGGTTGTATCCCGAGAAACCTTTCATAAATTATGGCATTTTGTACCCCGTCATCTAAATTTAAGAGTGGGAAATCGTCCATGTCTTTTTCTTTTGGATTATAAAAAATTGCAAGGCTATATACTCAGAATAAAAATAAAATAAGTACTTGATTTTGTGGGATAATAATTTTAGATAATATCATATAAAAAAATTATGTGGGTTTAAAAAAATGTAAGAAATTGAAAAAATCATATCTCTTGACTATTATCAATTTTTACCCCTCCTGTGTGAGAATTTTTATTTCATGTGTACTAATTCAATCATCAAATCTGAACCATTAATTCCTCATATCACATAAAAGTGCATTACATCTAAAGAGTATGAGAAGAAACCTGCATCTTTGATGAAAACAAGGCAATGATAGTAATGATTAGAGTAGGGGTGAGCATACATAACCAATAACTAAAAAATAACTAAACTAAACCGAAAATCAAACCAAAAATAACTGAAACCAAAATAACCGATAGGTTACGATTAGGATAGGGCCTTGAACCATTCAGTTACAGTTTTAGTTTTCCTTTATTCCACAACAAAAACCAAATCAATAGCTATATATTCATGTATTTTTCATATGTTTTCTATTTATTTTCATATATTTAACCATAAGTTTATACATTTGTCATATACTTTCATGTATTTGTATGCGTGGAATATGTTCAAACCACTTCAAAACAATGAAACCGAGCTTCATAACCAAACTTACAACTTTGAAATTAACAAATCGGAAATAACTGAAACTAAATCGATCTCGGTTTCGATTTCGATTACTTGAGTTTTAATAACGGAACCATCTTTTTCGGTTTCAGTGGACCCTAAAAACCAAACTGACTTTTGCACACCTCTAGATTAAAGGATGATGTGATCTTTTTATAGGGAATTGATGGGCAACATAGATGCAGTTTGTTTTCTCAAAGATAAAATGTGTGCAGTCTGTGGATCACATTTGCATACATATGTAAAAGAAGAGGTGGAGCAAACCACTACAATCTATAAGAAAAAGACTGTTTGGTTTTTAACTTCTGGAGACTCATTACCTGCTAGAAATGAATCGACGCGATGGTGGCGGTGGTGGCAAAGCAAATGCGGCATAAGCGATGAGGGCAACAAACCTGCGGGAGGTGATGGTCTATGACGGAGGTTAGGACCAACGGATCTACTTTAGGTGAAGGTGGGGGGTGGTAGCAGACGACGGGATGTGGGTGGCAGACGGTGGGAGGTGTGTGAAGGTGGAGTTGTGTTGATGGAGGAAGGGAGGTGGAGGTGGAGTTGTGTTTAGGGTTTAAGGGGTGAAGAAGATGTAGAAAGATTTAAGTAGTAAAATAATCTTTACACCAAGAAGAGGTTTGTAAGACCCTTTTTAGTAAATGATCTTCAAAAAAAGCAAACACCTTGCAGACCTAAACTTTTACGTGTAGTATGCGCGGCACGGACAAAAAAGGTCAAGAATACCTTTTCTAAAATAACAAACACCATCATAAAATAAGCTTAGCATTGTTGACTTTTATCAAAATTTTCATTTTCTTTTAAACGTTAATAATTTTTTTGCATGAAATCACTCTTGAATAAAAAGTTATATTACAAAATCAAGCAAGTTTTTGTTTTCACTTTAAGTATTGAGTTGTTATATTTTTAAAAACCAAAGCGTGATTAAACTTGGTATGTGTCTAGATTTTTTTACAAGCTAGGGGCATTTGCATTTACAACCCAAAGCCCAGATTTCATCTAGATATATAACTTGAAAAATGATATGTATATTCTTCGACCTTGGTACATGTTTGAGACTCATGGTGGCTAGCTTCTTATACTTTATAGACATTTTAAGGTTTTCTGCATATCACTCCCGTATATTTGAACTTAAAATATATTTATAATCCTATAGAATTGAAGGCTGTTGTCAATAATCTATCATACAATGGGTAATATTTTAGATTTATATACACATTAGTATTCCGTTAGTAATCCATCACTAAATATCTGTTCTATTGGTTAACAAGCTACTCAATACTTATATTAATTTCCCTACAGACTATAGATTACCAACAAATCATACATTCACCTACAAATTCTTTTCGTTAAGTAAACGTCTTGTACGTGACTTGTAGTATTACGATGCGTCAACACCATGTCATTTGCATCCCCTTTCGGTTGTTATATACTAATACGTCTCCATGTTGATATATAACTTGTGAGTTTAAGAATTAATTAAACATATGATATTGATAATGATAATATAAAATATATCCAAACAAGATGCTAGCAAAATAGCAACACTAGCTTATACGCTACAACCCATCCAAAAAGAACATGTACGTTACCCTTTATACGATCCCAAATTCTAAACCATAAACTGTTAAGTCTCACAAAGCATATATATACTCTAAATGTTAAAACTTAAAACAAAATGTTGCTTGAAGAAGGAAAGCAGTCTGTAAACAATATCGACTTTATTGTTTCTTGATCTTCATCATCACCATAACCATCTTCATTACCTTCAAAGCTTCCATGATCAACAGAAGTGCTCGAATACGAAGATGATGACTGTAAACTACCATTTAATGTCTTCCTCTTCTTGTAATTAGCTTTGAAGCATGATTGTCTCAATCTTTTTGTGTCATCTTTGAGTTGTAAATCAGGAATCTCTTCCATTTTCTTCTTTTCTTTCTCCAATAACTCGATCACTTCTTCGGCTCCATTCCCAGATGATTTCTTTAATTCCTGGTTCAATTCGATCAATCAAGAATCCATTTCATGAATAAGCTGATGTTTTACAAAGATGAAGAATGGCACCTTTGATCATATTAAAGATGAACAATGACACCATTTGATCGAATCAAAACGATTAGATAAGAATCACTAATGACACCCTTAATTTGATCAAAATTAAAATGGGCTGATGATAAAAATGCAATCTTTAAAGATAATAGAGACTAACCTGAACATTGGTGATTAGGGTTTGAAGGCTCATAAGTTTTCGATGAGGCCAGCGACGAATACCCAATTCGCGACACCTTTTCTTCAAGAGTGTCAACCCAACATTAAGCTCTTTTGCAGCTTGTGTTATAGGCATGTAAAAGTATTGTGATATCACATCCCTGCTTAAAGTCACCCGTGACTGAAAATTATGACCACAACTATCACCATTGCCTTTAACACCATGGTAATCAACCTTCTTTTGTTGTTCTTCACACTCAAATCTAACCATTTTCGCCTCTTTGTCATCGTTAACGATCTGTGTTTCAATAACTTCTGTTTGGGTTTGATAAGAAAACCCTAATGAATTCAACATGTAAGTTTCTTGATTTGGAAACCCTAATGAGTTCATCAAGTAGGTTTCTTGATTTGGAAACCCTAATGAGTTATTCATTGTGTATGTTTCTTGATCATTTGGAAACACAAATGAGTTCATCATAAGCAATTCTTGATCTTGAAACCCAAATTCACCATATCTTTCAATCAAGAAACCATCTTCAAAAGTTGTAGCATCTACACATGCAATTAACACATTCAAGATCACAAACAAGAAAATCTTTGATGATGAAATTAAGAATCTTTATAGATTAAAACCTGGTAGGATGTCCATTGAAGCACAAATTGGATAACTGTTTGACATGATATCCATGAAGTAAGTTGCATCAAGATAATGATCTTGTTGCACATTCATCAAACTATAAGTACTACTGCATTCAACAACATGAACAAACATATGTTCCTCATTGCTGATTACATGACGAAATGCTCAAGAAAACAAGATCATAACTAGTAAGTCTTCATTACCTAAAATCAAGAGAAGGCAATTGGTGTTGAAAGGAGAAAACTTCATCTTCTTCTTTGGGTATGACTTCATGGTTTGACCACTCAATTTCCAAAGAATGTTGACTTTCCATGGCTGATTTTGACTCGTACAAGTGCTAGAACACAGTTTAAGGTTATCGGGTGTCAATTTTTGTTAATTTTTGGAGGGATATATAGGAAGGGGAGAAGCCAAAGTGATTATTATTAAGTAATTAATGACTCGTTCGTTAGTGTTAAGTATGTCATAAATGCTTATTTCTTGATGTTAATGTGAAAGTAATTAATCATTTAATCAATGGGCATGAAGATCATGCGCCGTCCTGTATTGTAAGTTTGGATATGAGTTTAGATGCCACAAATAGTATGATTAGTGACGAATTTATTCGGGTGTCACAAAAGAACCTTGTTAAAACACCAACAAATTGATATATCATATCTATACTAGTATCTTAACATTTTAGAATAATTAGATGGTTCAACCACATGATTCTTGAAGAATTGGATAACAAATGTTGGATTCAATTATAAGAAATCTAAGATATAAGATTCAATTCTTTTTAATAAAATCAGTGAGGGAGGAAATAGTAATTTTGTACATGTTAGGTTAAAAAATAACGTACTTATCATTACTAATTGTAAATTAGTGGTGGTGGTGGGTATTAATTACATCATCATGATCTAAAATATAATAATTACTAGCATGTAAGTTACATTTTCGTCCATTTGGATTTTTTGAAGATTCCATAATGCCGTGTATTAAAGTATTTTATAGTTTACACTTAATATAATAGTTTTTATTATATATACTAGTTAGAATTGTTCATAGGCTCTTAAGTTTGTTGTAATGAATTTGGTCTTGTGTAGTTCAAACTGCTACAAAGATAGTAAAAGAATATTTGATATTGTAATATATTATTATTTATATTTATATTTTTAACATGAGCAATAGAACTTAAGAGTGTCACTCCTTATATTTATAGACTTGAAAGTAACATCTTTTCCATATTCCAAACAAAACAAATTAAGGTCATTGTACGGTCATCTAGCAATTTCATTATACCTCCCGGAAGACCAACTTGAGGGATACGTAAACATCATTACAGTATTTTTTAAGAATGTGATGACTGATGAAAAGTGTAATTTGGTTTTTAGGTCTTCATCATAACACGTGAACCTAGTTTACTGAAGATCAATTTCTCGTTGGTCTAAGTTAACTCTCGCTGGAAGATGACAGTATGCGACACACCAGGAAAACATATTCGCTTTGATAGTTAAAATGTGTTCCAACTTTCGTGCCTTTGGAGAATTCTACGTGAGGCCTCTCATTGAAAAAAACTTGAAAAGTCTTTAAATCGAAGTCCCTTGAGGTTTCAAGAGCGAACACCAAGTGGCCAAGCCCAATAATCAGGCCGAAATTGGATCTCAACTCAACTAAATTATGAAACTGCACAATTTCTGGGTCAGGCCCATGAAAGGCTCACTTAGGAGTAAAAGAGCCACACACTATTTAAGAGTTAAATTCGTTTTTGCTTCTTAAGATTTCATAATAATAATAATTTTTTTTCAAAAAATTAAAAAAATTAATTTACATCTAAAGGTTTAATAAGTTGTTTCAATTCGGTCCAAAAGTCTAATAAGTTGTTTCAACTTTATGAAATTAAGACAAATGATGAAACATTTGGACTTAAATTGATGTTTTTAAACCATTGGGGGAAAATGGTTTTTTTCTATCAAATCCTTAGGATCGAATTTGAAATTAACTCTTTAAGATATAAGTCTCTTTAAAAGTTTTCAAGTGATGCAATATTTCTAATTTTAAACTATATGTAATCGTTAATACTCCTTAAGGGTCATTTTCTGTACATAAACACCAACTCATTATTACTCGTTTGCTTTGGTTTGTGTTCATTTGCGTTCGGTAAATGTTCGTGAACAGTTCATGAACATGTTCATTTTCTTAATGAACGAACACGAACACGAAATCTCGTTCGGTAAGTATTCGTGAACAGTTCATAAATAAGTGTTCGTTAAAATTAATTTGTTAATTACCACTGACCCACCACAACAACACCACCCCCAACACGACCGCAACACCACCACCCACCACAACGCCACCGCCCCAATACCACCCCCATCACTTCAACCACAACACCACCACTGCCACCACCATCCCAAAATCAAACCTTTTTTTCTTTATCATATGGCAAAACAGCGGCCTCAAATTTGTCTTTCACAGGTCCGCCCCTGTTTATTACTTGCATTCTTTTTTTTTTCTTTTTTTCCTTACTTACCTTATTTCTATATTTTCTTAAAAAAAAGACCACTGATGTGAATAACTAAAATAAAATAGAGTAAATAAACAAAATGTATTATAATTTTCTTAAACATAATAAAGCTAAATCAAAAGGAGTTAGAAAAAGTTAATAATATGTGTTCTAATTTCAAGAAGAAGGAATGGTGGTTGATTTTGTCCACGTATAATAATGAAGGCATTAAAAAAATAGTACAACTAAAGTACCTGAACCACCTGCTTATTTCGGCCACTCTCACGTTACAAACATAGATATGGGAATAAACTAGTAGCAGTGGGTGTAAAATCGTGTCAAGTAGCACCAATAACCCACTACCACCAATAACCTCTAACATCTAAAAAGTTCGTAATAAAAAATACAATAAAAACGAACAAAAAGTGGTGTAAAAATGTTAAACCGCGTAAGCGGAACGTAAAACATATAAAACAATAAATAGGTCGATCTAGAACCAGCGCGTTACGACATGGTTGTTAAACGGGGAAAATGGAGCTTGAAAACATTGAATCACACACGCACGCTGCAATGTGTTAACTCGCAAAATTTATACCGAAACGTAAAATGGAAAATTTGTAAAAATATAAAAAGTATAGGAGACAAAAGTTAAAAATAAAAAATGTTAGTTTGTAAAATATGTAAAAGTATTTGGTTAAAATAAAAAGGTTAATAATTAAAAAAAGAAAAAAAAAGACAAAAGGTGGGAATAACCCCACTAAACACAATGTACAACTCATGATGCATGACTAACTTGATAATTAGTATATATTAATTGTTATCTTGTTTATATAAAAATTGTTCTATAATCACTCGAATATGGCGTTCTAAATAGGTTGTAGGTGATTTTATTATTTTCGTATAACGGAATGTATTTAAAATCAAATAAGATATTGCAATAAATACTACGAGTTAGAAGGTGTAAATTATGCACTCAATTAAGATTAATCGTTTTTTGAGATTAAAAAACATTTAAGATTAATAGTTTTTTGAGATTAAAAAACATTCGTTATATATGATGAGTAAATCCAATTAAAATAACATGTCTTGGTTTTGGAGGGAGACAAGTTGAGGATTTAAGTATCGTTATAGAAAAAATATATAAATGCCCGATACCAACATATATTGAATTGAGTATAAAGACTTGAATCACCATACGCGTTTCATTACCATATGTAACGGGTGTGTTCTTACAAAAGTATTTTTGGGTCTTTTCCTATACGTTTCTCTTTCTTTCACATCAAAACCACAAAATTATTTAACACCATTCTTTATTAAATAATCTTCTTTAGACTTCAGTAAGTAAAAGTTATGGGTGTGATTTACACTTGGGGCTAAACGAAATGGATTTGGACTAAGAATGCTAAAATAATTTCTAGAAAAAGCGATGGTTTGTTGAAGTTTGTTCATGCATATTAATTGTATGCATTAAAAAAAGGTACAACTTAAGTACCTCAACTACGTGGCTCTTTTTAGGCCACTCTCATCCTCAACAAGCACACGACATGACATTCTAAGTAGAAAAGGTTAATTATTATTGTCCTTCAATATGAACTTCTTTATATTAAGATAAGAACTTATGTGTAATTTAAATTAAACTAATTTAACTTGTTTTAATTTTCAAGCTGCATAGATTGCCTGATTGTTATATAACTCGGATGACTAATTTTTTTTGGTTTTCTTTTATATGTTGGTATTATTTTCTTTTAAAATCATATTTAATATGAGTTTGTTAATAACTTATTAATTATTATTCTGTACATATTTAAAAAAACATACAAGATAATAATAAATTACATAAAAAGGCAATCAACTAGCCAAACCATAGACCGAGTGAAGTTAAGTATGAGCCAGTTGTGAGCTTATTTTTTATTTAATTGTCATAAATATTGTTTTTAACTACTAGCTCGACTAAGTTTTTACAAGGTGACTTTTTTCCAGAAAATTTTAGTTTACTTTTTTTCTTAAATACTGTTATAATTACTTAGAACATCAACAATGAATCTTCTTCCATCGACTTCTAGTTGTACCTAAACTTACTTCTCCAATTGACTCTAGATCAGTCCATGACGTCCATAGGATACCGAATAGAGATATTGTTAGGCATTTAAGATGTGATAACTTAACGAAGTACATGCTCACATTAAATAGTTCCATATATAATGTTCTCTATACATAGGCGTTAAACATGTGATAGCACTGATAAGACTCTTTAACATCTAAATGAAAATTTAATATAAAAACATTATCAAATTTAAACCGTATTATATTAATCGTAATATGTAAGAATGAAGAACTAATTATATAAAATTTAAACTTGCAAAATGATAGAATTATTAAAAACATAAGTTTTAAATACATAATATAAATGTTATTCAAATATGATTCAAATTAATATAAAAATTTACAAGTTTAAAGTAAAAGTAATTAAGCAGTTTTCTGATAAGTATAAAAGACAGATTTTAAAACATAATAACTTTTAGAAACAATAACCAAATTTTAAAAAATGTTTAATTAACTCACTCAAATTCAAAAAATGTTTCACTTAAATCACTTAACTTTTATTTAAATTATAGGTTTTAAAATATTCTTTCGGTTTTAGTTAGGGATTTTCTTTTCTACCTTTTTGATGCTAATATAAAATGATGACGTGAATTCAAGTTATTTAATATGATCAATATTTTTCTTAATGTTTTTAAAGTAATTATATAAGTTCTGTATATCGACAAAAAAAACCCAATTATAACACGATTTGCTAGTTTAATAAGCCAATAGTAAAAAAATCGTGCATGAGTTCCCTTTAAAAACACTATTACAGCTCTTTTAGTATTACGTAACAAGATTTCCTTTGATGGACCAAAAAACCGTATATTTCGTTCTTTGATCCACAACAAATCGTTAAATCCAAACCGTTCATCTCACTAATCGTACGATCTCCACAGTCCACCTCACAACATTAAAACTCACATCTCTACAAATCTTACAAAATCATCCCCTCACTTCACCACCACCCACACCACCACCATGGCCTCCATCACCCTCAAATCCTTCACCGGACTCCGCCAATCACCACCACAAAACCACCACTCCACCACCACAACCAAACCCCTCCCACCCACCCACCTCCACCGCCGCCCTTTCACCCTCACCGCCGCTAAATCGAGCCCCAAAATCACCGGCCGCAACCTCCGCGTCGCCGTCATCGGCGGCGGCCCCGCCGGCGGCGCAGCCGCCGAAACCCTAGCCAAAGGCGGCGTCGAAACCATCCTCATCGAACGGAAGCTCGATAACGCCAAACCATGCGGCGGAGCCATCCCCCTCTGCATGGTCGGAGAATTCGACCTTCCGGTGGATATCATCGACCGGAGAGTCACCAGAATGAAGATGATATCTCCGTCGAACATCGCCGTTGACATCGGTAGAACCCTAAAACCCCACGAGTACATCGGCATGGTCCGCCGTGAAATCCTCGACGACTACCTCCGCAACCGCGCCTCCGCCGCCGGCGCCACCGTCGTCAACGGCCTCTTCACCAAAATGGACATACCCACCGACAAACACTCACCGTACACCATCCACTACAACTCCTACGACGGCAAAGCCGGAGCCGCCGGAAAACGTTCAACCGTCGAAGTCGACGCCGTGATCGGCGCCGACGGCGCCAACTCCCGCGTCGCGAAGTCAATCGACGCCGGAGATTACGAGTACGCAATCGCCTTTCAAGAACGCATCAAGATCCCCGACGACAAGATGCAATACTACGAAAACCTCGCAGAAATGTACGTCGGAGACGACGTTTCACCGGACTTTTACGGGTGGGTGTTTCCAAAATCCGACCACATCGCCGTCGGCACCGGCACCGTCACCCACAAACCCGAAATCAAAAACTTCCAATCCGCCACGCGCCGCCGCGCGCGTGACAAAATCTCCGGCGGAAAGGTGATTCGGGTCGAAGCCCACCCGATCCCCGAACACCCACGGCCGCGGAGAGTGGCGGGTCGGGTGGCGTTAGTCGGCGACGCCGCCGGGTACGTCACCAAATGCTCCGGCGAAGGGATCTACTTCGCCGCCAAGAGTGGGCGGATGTGTGCAGACGCCATCGTTGACGGGTCAGAGTACGGAAAACGGATGGTGGATGAATCGGATCTCCGGTGTTATCTACAGAAGTGGGATAGAACATATTGGCCTACGTACAAGGTGTTGGATGTGCTGCAGAAGGTGTTTTATCGGTCGAATTCGGCCCGCGAGGCGTTTGTGGAGATGTGTGGGGATGAGTATGTGCAGAGGATGACGTTCGATAGCTATTTGTATAAGAAGGTGGCGATGGGGAATCCATTGATGGACTTGAAGCTTGCTGTGACTACTGTTGGGAGTTTGGTTCGAGCCAGTGCACTTAGGAACGAGATGGCTAAGATGTGATTAGTGTTTGGTGGTTGTTTAAGGAAGTTAAGTTGTTGTTATGTGTTGTGTTAGTTTGTGGGTGTGGGTTGTGTTTAACATGGTATAAATAACTTGTTACTTGTGGTGTTGTTATAAATGGATGTTAGGTTAAGTTTATATGTAAATGGTGTTTATTGATTAAAAGGTTCTTGTTCATGCCATTGGGAATTCGATGGTGTTGTATTCGGCTTTTAAGTTGAAGATGAATGGGGCTAAACGATCTAATGAAGTTGAGGTAAGGGAGAGTTCTTGTTATATGAAGCAACTACACGAGCAGTAGAGGACAAAACGAAAGCAAGAATGTTGGCTTAAGTAACACACACGTTAGTGAGAATCTAATGCTTCAAAAACCTAAGGGTTCTTTCGGAACAATACAAGTACCTGGTTAAAAAAATCATGTCTAATGGCTAGATAGGTGAGGAAGTTTACTATGTGGAACAATCCTCTTGCATTGTGAAAGATTTAGACCTCAAATATTTTTAAACCGGGTTTATCAAGATTTTATTAGGTCTTGACGATTATAGTTAAAAGTGTTAGCATCACAACAACATTATATTTTTTGTTGTTTTCCAAAAGTGAAATTAACAGCTTAACGAATGATGTAATTATTGTTTTTTCTTGCTTATATGATTATGAATCATGCATGTTTTGAGCATGAACAGTAGAGATGAAGATGAGTCTGAGGACGATTTTAGGTATGTGGTTCAATACTTGAAGGACGGTTTTTCACAATCTCCATCTCTAATCTAATCTAAACCCTTTCGCCTTCTTTCCTAATCAAGTCCTTGGTACGATCTTAATTCTACTATGACCAATTAAACCCAAGCTACATTTTCATTGTGGTGCACATTGAGTTTGTTCGTCATGAAATTCATTTATGTTGAACATGTATGATAAAAACCAAGTGTTACCTTAAAAGACTATCACCCTAAGAAAAATATCCAAGAGACATGGAGTCCTCATTCGAGTAACTCCACTCATTTACTCTACATAAACATCATATTACACTCATTCGAGGTTGGAAATGCCCCCACAATCCTCTTTCTAACTCTCTTTCTCTCATAAATATACAAGATTTATTGCATAAGTATGTACAAGAGGGGTGCCGCAAGAATGAGTGGGTTCATTTCTCTCATCTCGTGCTTAAGCCATTAACGTGGATGGATTAGTGGTCATTTAATGAGTGAGATCATTTTCAGTCTGTCTCATAACGTCGTTCATCTCACGCACTCACTCCCTCCCCCAAAGATTCATATTATAATGTGTGGGTTGCCTTTAAATTATATATAACAACATTTTGCAACTGGATGACCAGTGATTTACAACCCGTTAATGCGGGCACATGATACAAGACTTTTCATTCTTCTATTCAAGTACACACGTGTTGGCTTCTTTATTACAATTGAAATCTCATCTCATTCTTATATGTATCAAAATTGAACTTTAACTCTCAAACTTATCAAAAATCATTTTTTATACTTTTTATGAACGAAATAGTACTCCTAACTGCATCCTCATACACTTTTCAGCTGGTGCGCAGTAGCGCACTCCCGCTTGGCATTAATGATTGCTTCTCACATGGTAGGTGTAGCTCAAACACTTACAAGTAAAAGTGACATATGGTATTTAGTAGTTAAAAAACTAATGTTAAAAAAACCTACATCATAAAATTTTAGATTTTTTGGTTACCTTTCTTATGGTGCATTATCTATTCAAAATACATGTTTGAACATCTTATTATATAACAAGTTCGTGGCTGCAACTTTGAAAATGAAAGTTTTGCTTCTGATTTGTTTGTCGCGGGATTCATGAGGCTATAAAAACGGAGAGGTAGGTCATTCCAATATATGTTATGACATCAATGGGATGTAGTAGGAACCTAATGACGTGGATAATACATACATCTTGGATTAGTAGAAGATCTTAAATAGTGACGGAGCTTAAACTAGTTTATGGAGAGGGTGAAAGAAATTATTTTTACGGGGGACGAACTCGATATATATATAAAATTTTAAACTATCGATCCAAAATTTAACAAACGGACCTAAAATTAACACTACCGATGAAAACAAATGAGAGGGGGGGTCCCCTCTTGCCCTAGAGAAGCTCCGCCCATGATCCAGAGTGATGTTGACAACAAATTATTTGTTTTTTGCAAAAGAAATATCTCACGCTATAATAGTTGCTAAATATTAAAAAGGATGCTAAGATCAAACATAATGGGACATTAAGGAGGCATTCAAGGGCATTATAACATCTTAAAACATCCTTACACCACCCCGTGGGCATTAAGGTGCGTTATAGGTGGGAGGATGTTTCCACCATAATGACATAACTTCTTATAAATCTTATAATTAAGTAATGGTTGAAAAAGTATTAAGGGATGTTAATCATTACTCATTTTTTTGCCCTAAAACACAAACAAGTGTTCATGAACATGACATACATAAAAAAGTTTATAAACACAAACGGATACAAATTATTATAAATTTATTTTAGAATAAAATTTACATCTTTTTACAAAGATTACACAAAATTAATCAAAAATAAATAAGTAGTTAACATAAATATCAAAAAATACTTGATATAATAGTCATAAAAATAAATGACACAATAATTAAGAATATAAACGAACACCTTAACGAACATAAACAAACACTTTATCGAACTTTCACGAACGAACATAAACGAACACATTATCGAACGTTCACGAACATAAATGAACGAACGCGGCTTGTTTTCATGTTCGTTCGTTTAACTAAACGAACGGAATTTTCTTGTTCGTGTTCGTTCATTTACTAAACGAATGAACATAAACGAACTTCCCGCCGAACGGTTCACGAACTGTTCGCTGAATGTTCAATTCGTTTGCAGCCCTAGTCAAAAGTATGAATAACTTATATTTTTAGTTCTTATTACTAAAATGACCAGTATACCCTTGTAATTAACAAATTAATTTAACGTTGTTAGTGGGTTGTAGTTAATTGAGATAGATTGCAAATCACAAGGAGTAAAATCAAGATTTTGAAATGTTTGAAGGCAAACCGTCATTTAGATCAAACCGAAAGGAGCAAAGTGAAGTTTACTCTCTTAATAAAGTTATCATTTTCATCTAAAATATTCTCGTTAATTTAAAGTGTTAGATATATATCATTAAAAGGGGTGATTATGTAGTTTTACATATAAAAACCAAATCTTAATTTATACTTTTATTAAAATGTCTTTAATGTTACATTATGCTTCAGACTTTGAAAAAAGTTAGCCGTAGAAAATTATATAACTTTTCTACTTTCTTCTAATTTTAGGATTAAAAAGAGTGTTAGCCTCACAAATGACATATTTGTATTTTGATTTTGGTTTATAAAATATACCACTTTATTAAATAAGGGTCCTAATAAAGAGACACCATTTTGGATAAATCGACACCCACCTATACGTCGCGTATGGGTCCATACGCGGTGTATAGGTCTCCACAATAAATGCCAAACATTTCACGTCACATCAGAAGTTGTCGTGGAGGCTATACGCGTCGTATAGGGCCATACGCCCCGTATAGCTTTTTCAGACGACAAAACTACCAAGTCAAATCAATCATTCAGCATGGCTATACGTCGCGTATGGACTTATACACCTCGTATAGCCCTGGGTCGTATGGGTGTGGGGTGTAGGTCCACCGACACCTATACGCCGCGTATGAACCTCACCCCTAAATAGTGGATATGATTATATAATCATCATTTTGCATATTCATGAAATATATATCTAAACGTAGATTTACGAACTCACTTTAAATGAGTAAGCTTCATAAAATTTTAGAAACCTAGGGTCAATCAACTTCAATAACATATCTTACATATAAGGAAAAACTATAGTGGGTTGTGACCTGATTCATACTATCATAGTTCATCCATGGTTGTAGGCTACAAAACTATTAAGCTTTTTAAACCACATAAATACACATCTACAACATTTGAATTCTCAAACTTTTAATTATGTGATGGATACTTAACAACCTAGTATGTGGGGATGTAAATATCATGTAACTTGTATTTTCTAAATAAACTAAGTGAAAAATTTTTCGTATTCTTCATCAACATATCAAAGCCCAGCCCATGAGCTCTATTTGGGCTTCATGTTGCATCCAAAATAGGGATGTTCAAATAGCTCGACGTTCGAAACTCGTTCGAAAAAAACTCGGATTTTTGCTCGTTCGAATTTTGGCACGGTTGTAAACGGACCGAGCGGCTTGGTTCGGTTTGAAAACGAACCGAGCACGAGCAAAGGTACGCTCGCTCGGTTTCGCTCGACTTATTTTTTAATTTAGTTTTTATATATTATATATTATATATTATATATTTGTTAATCTATTTAGTTATTTACCACTTACCACTATTTTAATTATTTAGTAAAAAAATCAACTACCCTAAATGTAAAGCTTTAATTCTCTAATCAAATCATCACTTCACATTTCAAAATCCTTTCACCATTCCACCCATCACCACTTTCTAGCCGTCCCCCGTATCCCCCACCTCCCTACCGACTGTCGAGGCGCTAACCTCCAGCACTCAGACATGTAACCCCCGACCTCCAGCACTCTGACATGCGACCCCGACTTTTGGCAATCCGACCTGCAATAGTCTGATCGCGTATCCCACCTTCGACAATCCGCCTCCGAAGTCCAAAGTCCGACCTTGTTCGAAGCCCGACATTGTTCAGTTGTTCCTAATCGCGATATCTTGAGGTTAGATTTTTTTTTATAATTTGGTTTTTAAAGAATATTTGCACAAGCATTGGTGAGGATACTACGGTTAGAACTTGAAAGTTGAAATTTTTGAATAAATTATTAGTTTTGCTTTAAATTATAACACGAAACCAAACAAAACCGAGCAAAACCGAGCGAAACCAAACGTTCCGTTTAAAACCGAACCGAGTTCGAGCATGAAGTTTGCGCTCGAATTTGTAAATTCGAACCGAACCGAGCCGCTCGGTTTGAAACCGAACCGAGTTCGAGCGGAGCTGCGTTCGGTTCGTGAACAGCACTAATCCAAAATTCCAAAAAAGAGGCTTCCGTTTTTGGACCTTAATCCAAGCCCAGAACCTGTCAATTTGTAATCATGTAAAACATAAATATTTAGCTAAAAATGAGACGGAATGAAAAAAGTTATATAGTCTAATACAATTATGTTATTCGCATCAGTATAACAATTTGTATAACTAAAGTATATAATATAAATAATAAATAAAGTAATACAAGCAAGTTAATCCACCAAATCATAAAGTAGTTGAACTCCCATAAAATATGTTGACAAGCCGCATAACATCGGCAAAATCGCAGGTGGTTGTAGTGGTTACAGTTAGCTTATCAAACTCCATGTTTCCTTTCACCTCACAATAATATTCATTTATTATTATTTCATTTCTAAAAACGCGTTTAATACAAAACCAATATTAAATATCGACTGGAGAGAATCGTATTTTTTTATAACATATATACAATGTACACCAGATAATCATATCTGGTGTGAGATAGACGTCGTTTAAAAAACGTCTAAACTTTCTCATGTATATACGGTTCATGTGATTCTCAACTATATATGGTATTTTAATATATTTTAAATATTAAGTAAAATTGATTATAATAAGAAATACATTCTTAAAATAAAAGTAGTACAACCTCCCATTGTCAATGACTTGCATGACTCACCTTTCTAAATCATTTTCATGTTTAAATTCCAACTTCACATCCTCATTTCTGCATGAAAAATAAGTTAAACAAATCTTGAACACAAAAGATCATGAAGTTATTTGTGACAGTTTTGGTGGTTTTAGCGACAGTTTTTTCGGGTTTGATACACGGGTACGATTGCAAGATCGTGCAGTTCATCTTCGGGGACTCGCTATCGGATAACGGAAACAACAATCGGCTTTCCAAGAGCTTTGCTCAAGCAGCACTGCCTTGGTATGGCATTGACTACGGTAACGGAATGCCGAATGGCAGGTTCACCAACGGCCGAACCGTCGCTGATATTATAGGTACCGTCGCTAAACATTAGAATTTGTCGCTAAATGTTTCTGTCGCTAAAGATACATTTTGTCGCTAAAACTTAACTTTATGCTTTGGTTATAGGTGACAAGATGGGGCTTCCTCGACCCCCGCCTTTTCTCGACCCCTCGCTATCCGAAGACGTGATTCTCGACAAGGGAGTGAATTTCGCGTCTGGAGGAGGCGGGATCTTGAACGAAACGGGCGGTTTATTCGTAAGTTCGGATTCGAGGCTCATAAGTTTAATACTCTTTTTTTTTTTTCATTTTGTGTGGACTTGTTGTCTGATAAAGTTTTACAGGTTCAAAGGTTCTCTTTTTACAAGCAAATAGAGTTATTCAAAGGGGTACAAACTTTGATCCGAGGCCAAATTGGCGATGAAGCAGCGACGAAATTCTTTCAGGACGCTAAGTATGTCGTCGCGTTAGGTAGCAACGATTTCATCAACAACTACTTGATGCCCATTTACTCCGACTCTTGGACGTATAATGACGACTCGTTCATTGACTACCTCACGGAAACTCTTAGTACTCAACTCACGGTAAATAAAACTGACCCTAAACAAAAAAAATGAAATTTAGCGACGAGTTTCAGTTGTCGCTAAAATTTTGCGACTGAATCTCGTCGCTAATTTGCGACTTTTCTTGATTTTGACAACAATTTTGTAGGTATTACATGGGATGGGGGTAAGAGAGCTGATGGTTTTCGGGTTAGGGCCCATGGGTTGCATTCCTCTTCAAAGGGTGTTGAGTACTTCTGGTGAGTGTCAGGAAAAAACGAACACGCTTGCTCTTAACTTCAACAAAGCCGTCGCTAAACTCATGGATGATCTGTCGGCAAAGCTTCCAAACGCGAGTTACAGATTCGGAGACGCTTATGATGTTGTTAATAATGTCATCACAAATCCTAGTAAATATGGTACACTAGTTGTCTCTTATTTATCTATCAAATATTCAAATATGTCGCAAATGTATTCCCGACGGATGCTTTCGTGACAGTTTACACCGTCATTGTTTTGTTTATGTTTTGAAACGGGATGGTTGCAGGGTTTGACAATGCTGATGCGCCATGTTGCTCGTTTGGAAGGATCAGACCGGCTTTGACGTGTATACCAGCGTCGCGATTGTGTAAAGACCGAAGTAAATATTTGTTTTGGGACGAATACCATCCGTCTGATCGCGCTAACGAGTTGATTGCTGATGAACTTATTAGGAAACTCGGGTTTAAGCCTATCAATCAAACCGAAGGCGCGTCTCCATCTCCGACCTCTGCTCCTGCTCCTAGCGACGATTGATCGATGTGTTGCTAAATTCTTGTTTTCTGGTTTGTAACGAATTATTCGTAGTCATTAATTTGATCTTGTAATGTGTTTTGTTTGAAGTTTAGATACAAAAATATGCACTTGTCATATTGAAAAGGGCCAAATCTTTCATGTTCACATGCACTTGGTAGTCACTATTTCCCGTAGCTAGAACTTATTAATTATTAGTAACACTTGCTTAGAAACATGTTTTTTACATATGTTAAACAAAAATATTGAACTAAACGGTTGTTAATTATATTTAAAAATTATAAAATAACTTATAATATAAAATATGATTGAATCATGCATAGTTAACTACTTTAAGTAATAAAACAATAACAATATTATTTAAAATTTTCGTCTTTAAAAACGTTTACTTTTAAAATATAGGTTTTATAAAATCTCTAGTTTTTTTTAAAATGTTGTTTTTTAAAAAAGTTATTTTTGTAGTTCTTTGTATTAACAACCTTCATTTTTTTATAAAACTTTGTTTTCTACAAAAGTTACGTTTTTAATCAAAATAAATATGTTTTTATTTAAAAAATCTATATTATAATTAGAAAGTATATAAATAAAATAATTCCCCTATATGTTTAAAATGTAGTTGAATGAACAGTAATCATGGTATTTTTGGTGTTTCACCTCCCGTCGGGTTTCATGCATTGCTCTTTTATGTATCTTACACGAGTCATTTCATCTCTCCGGCTTCCTTCTTTAAGACTGACAGATCCAGTATTCCACAATGCGTTGGGTTCCGTTTCATTTCTTTTTTATGTGCTTTTCAGTTGTTTACGCCTCATTATAGAGAGAAATTTGGGGTTTGAAAGTTCCGGTGGGTGCTCACGATGGACATCCGTCGTGTTATGCGTCAGGTGCAACCGGAGAGTGCAGCCGCCAACCCCATCGGTTTTTAGGGCCACCGGCCGTTGCTACCAGAGTTGCATCTGGTCATCTTTGCTCTATTTTGCAGCTCTTGGCGGCGATGGTTGATCGGTCGGCGGTGATGCTATATTAGGTGCATTTTGTGACATGGTTGTTCTATTTGATAGTTTCGTTACTGCTCATGTTGCCCTGCATGCAGAGTAGCCATCAATCTATCAGTGGCGATGATCTGTGGGTAATCGGTGATTCGGTTTTGTATCTTTTTTGGGTTTAAATTATTTTTGGTTCTTCATCTGAAAAAGGTTTTTTTGCTTTTGGTTCTTACAGACCCATGATTGTGATTGTAATTGTGTTGTGTCTATGATTGTGGTAGTGATTATGATGTGCCTATGATTGTGATCCTCTGGCATATGATACTATTTTGGGTTTTCAATTTGTTCTTGAATGTGATACTGATTTGGGTGTTTGTGGTTGTTCTATTTTGTTTTGGCTTCCATTCGTTGGATCGCACGTTGGGATTATGTCATGTTGTTCGTTGGTTGTGATCATCCGAGCATAAACTGGTTGTTGTCATGGTGTGGCAACCGTGTGTGAATGGTTTGTAGCTAGAGTCGGCGGGTGGGTCTGAGCCAAATCCATGTCCATGGCTGTCGTGTTCAGCGTTGGTATCAATTTGTTCCCCTATATGTTTAAAATGTAGTTGAATGAACGATAATTGGGGTGTTCAAAGTATTTCAATACGTCTCGGGTTTCATGTGGCTTTACACTTTTAGATTATGATGTGATTCTATGCTACTGTTGTGCTTAAATGTTTGCACTGGTATGTTGTTGTTCATCTGAGTCATGCACTCGAGTCAACGATGTTAGGTGTATGCACCTCTAAGACATACATGAGACGTTGTGGTTTGTCATTGCTAATCTGAGACGTGTTTATGAGACGTTATTGGTTTTGTTGGGTTCCTTTCGTTTGAGTAATACCGTATACTATAGTCGAATGTTGATTTACATTATATCATGACTATGATGATAAAAAAGGTGTCTGTCGTTTGGCGTGGCACCATTTGTCGGCTGCAGCCACAGTGGATAACCAACTCTAAACCTAATTACACAGTTAAAAAAATACGTTGACAAAGTACAACTACTTTACATTTAATATTATCACTATATAGTTGATCTGCTTACATAACAACATGTAGCAAAATGAGTGTATAAGAAGACATGTGTAAAACTTATTTTCCTTTATTAGGTTAAATAACAACAAAATCTAACTATAGGACAAAGTAGAGAAGATATATGTCATATTGTAAAATGATGATTGTGTATATATTAGGTTTAGAAGTTTTGGATTTTCAATATTAGTAGGATTTTAATATTTTATATATATTTTAATAATTAAATTGAGCTACTTATAATTATTTAATAAATAATTTTGAAGAAGTGAAGTAATTAGCATAACTTTTGAAATAATACATTTTTAGTTGACCAGAATATAAACATTTAAGCTAACTACTTTCCAATAAACATTGACTATTCATTTTTCATAAAATAACACATAAAAAAATAGTCCCATTTGTAACCTTTTGCCCCAAAACGACCATGTTGTGAAAAGCTTAGTTGTTTGACACGTGTAATATCCGAGCGAAAATTAATATTGACATTGATTCGACGGAAACACATAAATACATGTGTCACATGTTGGCCACACAAAGATACCTTGTCTTCGGCAGCTATGTTCAAAGAATTTTATATGGTTCTTTTTTTGTAGAATATTTATGAAATCACAACAAAAACTTAAATTAATTCAATTATAAAACACATTATATAGATTTATGTAAAAAATGGTATCACACGAAGTAGATGACAAACACAAATCAATCACTAAGCGTGAAACAACTACCGAATTCGATTACAACCCTAGATGAACTCAAATCTTTGATAACAAGAACAATTGTAAAATAACAGAAACAATGTACTTGAGACTAATGAATCTACATAAAGGTTATGCAGATCAGAATTATTAACTACAACGAAGAAGATGAATTGAGAAATCATAAAAGAGTTAAGAGCAATGTGAGAGAGCGATGAGACGATTGAGTTGAACTCGAACCCTAGCAGTAACACCCACTTATATACTCAGCAAGAAACAAATCAACCCTTGAACTTTAACCAAATAGCAATCAACACCCTGCACTCTTATAAACCTGAAATAATATAATCACAATAAACAAAGAACTAATGAAAGCTAAGAACGATTAACCATAGAATACTAAAAAATTGAGAATATCTATTCGATATTTTAACACCCTCCCCCCCCTCAATTTAATTAGCAAACATATCAATTAGCCCAAGCTGATCACACAGCAAGGTATGTTGAGTAATGAGTAGCCTTTACTTAAAACGTCTGCTTTTTGAAGTTTTGTCCCAATTTGAATTGTTTTTATGACACCACCTGAAACCTTTTCACGAAGAAAATGTAGATCAAGTTCAAAGTGTTTGGTTCGTTCATGAAGAACCGGATTAGCAGCAATAGAGATGGTTGCAGAGTTATCACAATGCAGATTAATAGGAAGCAAGTAAGAAACATCCAGTTCTTTTAACAAATTTAACACCCATAAAATTTCACAAGTAGCAGAGCACGCACGATACTCTGCTTCAGCAAATGAACGGGCGACTGTTCCCTGTATTTTACTTTTCCATGAAATTAAAGAATTTCCCAAAAACAGACAATATCCGGTCACTAATCTTCTGGAGGACAAACATTTCCCCCAGTCAGAATCAACATATGATGTGACATTAAAAGACTCAGATTTTGAGAATAGAAGCCCCTTTCCAGGAGAAGATTTTAAATATCTTAATAGCCAAAAAGCAATTTGTAAATGAGAGTCAGAAGGGGCATGTATAAACTAACTCAAGACCTAAACAGCATATGAGATACCTGGTCTAGTTAAAGAAAAGTAGATCAGTTTACCAATCAATTTTTGGTAAAAAGAAACATTAGACAAAAGAGGTTCTTCTTGCCTAAGTTTAGACGACACAAGAAAACTTTGCTTAATTAGGGTACTAACAGGCTTACAGCGGAGAATCCAAACTCTGATAAAAGGTCCATGCAATATTTTCGTTGGGATAAACAAACCCTTTTATCAGACTACAACACCTCAATACCTAGAAAATACTTTAAATTGCCCAAGTCTTTAATCATAAAATGCAATCCTAAAGTCTGTTTAATAGTGTTTATTTCATCATGATTATTGCCAGTTATGATTATATCATCCACATATACTAACAAAGCAATAAACACAGAGTCACATTGTTTAATATACAAAGAAGGATCACAAAGACTTTGGGTAAAACCCATTTCAAGAAGCACACTTGTAAGTTTTTCATTCCATTTCCTAGGGGCTTGTTTAAGACCATATAAAGATTTAATTAATTTGCACACTTTGTTATCAGATTTGGAATAGTACCCTTCGGGTAGAGTCATATAAACATCCTCAGAAATGTTACCATATAGAAAGGCATTATTATTGTCTAATTGAAACATAGTCCAATTATTTTGAACAGCTAGACTAATAATGCATCGAATGGTAATCATCTTAACTACCGAGGAGAATGTCTCATCAAAATCGATTCCCTCTTGTTGGTTGTAGCCTTTGCAACCAACCTGGCTTTATATCGCTCGATTTCACCATTAGACTTATATTTAATTTTGTGGATCCATTTACACCCAATAGGTTTTCTATTGGGGGAAGATCTGCAATTTCCCATGTGTTATTTTTATGTAACGCTTCCATTTCATCATTCATAGGATCAATCTAATTTTATCATTTAAAGCTTCTTTGTAAGACCGAGGTTCAATAGATTTGTTCAAAACAATTGAAAAACAAAAGTTGTCATAAGATAAGTGAGAATAATTGACAACTTTCTCAATACCATATTTGACTTTTCCCTCAACTATGTACGCAGAAAATTTTCTAGGCAAAGAGGAGGTCCTTGTGGACCGTCTGGGTTCGGGACCACTATTATGATACGCCTCAGATAGGTTATACTCATCATTGGTGCCTATGGTTTCTTCAACCATGTCGGTATTATGACCAACTGTGGATTCTGGTTGCTGATTACCAGATCCAGCCTCGCTAGTGACGCCATCTGGTTGCTGATCACATGAGTCAGCCATGCCAGAAGCACTGTTGGGAACAACAGGCTGCTGAACAGAACCAACAGGATCTGGAGCTGATTCCCTCTTATCATCATCGGGGACTTTATCATTTTGAAAAACACTTGGCTCAAAGGAATCAAAGAAATTTAATTTTGTAATTTTAGAGTTGGAAGAATATGTCACAGTGTTTTTATATTCAGATTTTAAAAGGTAGACATGTTCATAAAATTTAACATCTCTTGAGAAAAATATTGACTTTGTTTCAAGATTCCATAATTTGTATCCTTTTTTTAAATGAGAATAACCAATTAAACCACATTTATCAGATCTACTTAAAAACTTATTTGAATTGTTTAAAACAATACTAAATGTAAGACAGTCAAAGTTTTTCAAATGATATAAAGAGGGCTTGAACCCAAACATAACCTCATAGGGACTTTTTCCAAGTAACACAGACGAGGGAATCCTGTTAATTAAGTAGGTAGCAGTTAGAATGCACTCAGACCATAAATTCAAAGGGATACCCCCTTGAAACAACAGAGCTCTAGCTATATTTAAAAGGTGTCTATGTTTGCGTTCAACAATTTCATTTTGTTGTGGGGTGTAGGTGCATGTAGTTTGGTGGAGAATTCCATTTGACTCAAAAAACCTCATTGTTTAATTATTTATGAATTTTGTACTGTTATTGCTTCGAAAGATTTTTATTGAATAATTAAATTGCTTTTTGATGAGCTCAGAAAACTTGACTAGACACGAGAAAACTTCATCTTTAGACTTAAGAAGATAACACCAGACAACCCTAGAGAAGTCATCAACAATGGTAAGAAAATACTTGAAACCTTCTTTACTTGTTATTTTATATGGCCCCCATACATCTAAATGGACAAGATCACCAACATTTTTGGACACATGATCATTTAAAGGGAAGGGCACCCTAGACTGTTTTGCCTTATGGTAGATTTCACATAAATCATTTGATTTAAAGTTATTAAGCTTGAGAGATTGTTTTAAAATATTTAAAACGGTATCCGAGGGATGACCTAACCTAGTGTGCCATAGGTTTGCAGAATCAGTCATACTAGCACACACCTTAGCAAAATTTTCAAACAGATACAGACCATCACACTGACTACTAGTCACCAAGATTTTCTTTGACTTGGAATTCTAAATGTAACAATTTTTGGAGTTAAATATAACTTCAAGATTGCTGTCTTGTGCATGTTTATGCACAGACAGAAGATTGACACAATAGTCGGGAACAAAGAACACATCTTTTAGGACGATTTATTTTGTAATATTAATGTTGCCAATTTTAGAGACTTTTGCATACGTATCATTTGGATGACCTACAGTCATATTAAGCTTAGATAAATCAACACAGTTAAACATATTTTTATCAGATTTTATCATGTGTTGGTTTGCCCCTGAATTAATGACCCAACCAACATTAAAACTGTCACGGAGGGTACTAGTGCCAGTGTAAAATGCTATTTTTGAGTTGAAGCTACTAGAAAAACCAACAGTTTTACCTCTTGAGCTTTGTGGGTCAGAACCTTGGTTGTCACTAACCAATCCAATTAATCTTGATATCTGTTCAAGGGTGAAAGGAAAAGAGCCTACGGAACTAGATGAAGGTCCAGTTTTAGATGAGGTGGCAATTGAGTTGTTTGTTGTTCCCATTTTACCCGGTTGATTAACATTTTTCTTTTATAGTTAGCCGGATATCCTACCAATTCATAACACCTATCAACTGTATGACCTATCATGTTAAAATAAGTACATTTTAGGTTTGGGTTGGGTCCTCTTTTAGTTTTTCTTTTTTGTTCAGAGTTTTGGGGTTATTAGAAAAAAAATACCATTGATTGAGTTTTTGCAGAAGTGCCACTACCACCACGATGTGACTCTTCCCTTGATATTATAGAAAAAGCTTCTTTAACACTTGGAAGGGGGTCTTTGGTCAGAAGGTTCGATCTAACAGGTTGATATACCTCATCAAGACCCATAAGGAATTGCATAAGTTTTATTAAGTGGTTGAAATCATTGAATTTCTTAAAGGCTTGACAGGTACAGGAAGGGAGTTGAACAATGGCATCTATTTGTTTCCACATAGTATTCAATTTATGATAGTATTCGGCAACAGTGGTTCCATTTTGGGTAAGAGAGTTAAATTTTTGATACAAATTATAGACAACTGAACCATCAATTTTATTATAGGTTTCTTTAAGATCATCCCATATTTCTTTTGCAAGTTTAGAAAAGACTTGGCCAATATACAACTCCTAACTTATTGAGTTTAAAATCAAGACATAACCACAGAGTTACAACGATCCCATTGCCTCCCCATAACCTCATCACTAAGTCTAATATATTTATCATTAATAAAACCTGATTTATTTTTAACTTCCAGTGTTAATTTCATAGAATTACACCAAACAGTATAGTTTTCTGTGCCTTTCAGTTTGATTGTTATTATGGATAGAGTATTTGTATCATTAGCATGTAAGTAAAGTGGATTACCCATATCAAGTTTGCTATAAGAGGCTCACTAGAGGTAACAGTCACCGTTGATTCAAGAGATTCAGACTTATCCATATTATCAGACAATTTAAGAACCAATTAAAGAATGAAAGACACACAGGCACACGCACAGAAGAAAGCTAAACCAGAGCCAGGTTTTCACACCGCTTATAGCGGCAGATCAAGGATTAGATTAGCTGTTTTAAATGCAAACACACAGGAAAAACGGAATCACACAAGTGATGCAAAAATATGAAAAAGCAACAAATCAAGATATCCTAAATAATGCAAGACAGATGGTGGTCCTCCTAACCCAGCCAGAATATGCCTAAATAGAAATAAAAGAGGAATAGGGATGGAACGATCTCAACAAAAAAACGCCCAAGTTAGGATTCTCAAGAGGAGCCTTAGAATCAGTAACCTTCACTTAGGGTTACTAATCCAAGGTAGAAAAAACAACAACACAACAATACAATCTAGGGTTTTTTGCCCTAGATTCTTCAGATCAGACAGACAAGTTCTCCCAAAGCATCGATACATCAACAATAGAGATCCAAGATGATCGGGTTTCTGAGAGTGAGAAACCCTAAATCAGATTTGCGAAGAACAGCGGAAGACACACGAATATCAGAGCAATAGGCTCTGATACCATGTAAAAAATGGTATCACACGAAGTAGATGACAAACACAACTCAATTAGTAAGCGTGAAACAACTACCGAATCCAATTACAACCTTAGATGAACTCAAATCTTTGATAACAAGAACAATTGTAAAACAACAGAAACAATGTACTTGAGACTAATGAATCTGCATAAAGGTTATGCAGATTCAGAATTATTAACTACAACGAAGAAGATGAACTGAGAAATCATAGAAGAGTTGAGAGCAATGTGAGAGAGCGATGAGATGATTGAGTTGAACTCGAACCCTAGCAGTAACATCCGCTTATATACTCAGCAAGAACAAATCAACCCTTGAACTTTAACCAAATAGCAATCAACACCATGCACTCTTATAAACCTGAAATAATATAATCACAATAAGCAAAGAACTAATGAGAGCTAAGAACGATTAACCATAGAATGCTAATAAATTGAGAATATCTATTAGATATTTTAATAATTTAAAACAAAAATTAAAAGAACTTCTGAAAGGGAATAACTCAAATAGCTTTGTGTGGCCCCGTTTGAAACATATCTTCGTACAACCTGTGAAAGGGTATTGATGTGAATTTCAACCATGACATAAAAACATGATACGGACTTAGCATGAAATTTGCAGGCATGGTTTAGTATTAACGAGTTTGGTTGGCTGCGGGTCAAACCCACATATGCGTTTAGCTAAATGAACCGTGTGCTAGTCAATCCAGCTATCGTGAGTTGACTAGTTTCATCTATTTTTTATTATACTTTTTGAAATGTGTTTAATGTTAAGTTAGGTTAGTAGGTATTTTATGTCAAACTTTAAAAATTACATGAGAAATCTAAATAAGAGTCCAATTAAATATAATTGTTTTATATACATTTGTATTTATTGTTGTACACTTATAACTTTTACGTATAAATATTAAGTAAATAAGAAATAACAAAAACTCAGGTTGAACAGGTCGTGTTCACTTCCCCCTGCAAATATACTTGTGCTGTTCCGGCTCATATTACTCGCATAATTTTCAGGTTCTTGATGCATGCAGGCTTGTGTTAAAACTCTCATGGTCATGTTGAGTTGGACCTGCACAAATAAACATGACATGTTTAACACCCCTACAACAAGCAGGTATCCCTACGCGTTTCCACAAAACACTATAACTTGGAGGACATATCGACAATATGAGCCAGTATGATAGATCTTCTTTGAGTTTGGGACTTGGCTAAAGTAGTCGTCACCCAAAAAGTTATATACTTTTGGTTTTAATTTCCTCTTAGCAGGGGCGTCTCAACAGCTTAAAAAAATAAGCTAGAGCTTTAGGCCCACTCATTCTAATAGGCCACCAAAAAATAAATTTTATTGTATAGCTCATTCTCGATCTAAGCCCAAAATAAACTAAATTAAAAAAACAAAATGAATGAAAGAAAGAAGGAAACCTAGGTTGGCAGGTCGTAGATCTTCATCACAGACTATTGGTGAATTCCTGATTGGGGGGCTGGAGTGGGGGGAGTTGAAAGGAAAAGACGAACAAAGCCAAATGGTTAAGATGAACAACCGCACACGCATGACTCGCTTATGATTTTGCTTGCTCCAAACGAACCGAGCCACTCAAAACTTCAATTTCTTCACTGGAATCACGAATAAGACCCCCCCCCCAATATTCATTTGCTTCTCTAATTTCATCCGGTGGAGTCACGATTTGCTTCTTTGATTTCGTTGCAATTAAGAAGCCTTTAAACTTCGATTTCATCTGGACATCTAGTGTAGTAACGGAATCACGATTAGATATTAGGCTAAACGGGTTCTTTGATTGATTGATTCTCTCCCTAAATAAGATAAATTGTTTAATGTATTGCTAATTATTTTTCTTTAATTCTTTGTCATAGGGACTAGTTGTTAATTGATAATTGTTCTAAATTTGTTTTAGTTTTGTATATGCTTCTTTTTATTTGATTTGCACATTGCTAATTGTTTATTTGTTTTAGCATTTTACTTGTTATAGTTTATTAGAATATAAAATGATTGAATCAATTAGGATTTGTTTTGAATTAACTGATTTAGGAATCATGAATCAACTAGTGCTTGTGCTTCAAAACATGAGAGTTTTTAAAGATAAAGTTTTAAAAGGCCTCCGATTTCATCTTCGCTTTAGGCCTCTAAAAACGTTGAGACGCCCCTGCCTCTTAGGATACAATATACATAAACATTCATATAAACGTTCATAGCCCAGTGATAAAACTCAAGCCCGCTTAGACGACTGATCTGGCCCAGCTTAGATTTGGCCCATATTACTCAGACCTTTTTTTTTGCCTTCTTTTATTCTCAGAAACTTCATTTCTTTATAATTGTTGAAATTAATTTTTTTAGTATTTATAATTACTTTTAAGCATTTTTTTCTCTTGTATTTTTATAATATAATATTTTTTAAAATTCTGAATATTATTCAAAACGTGCTTATTTTATATTATTTTAAATTTACCATGACTTCATGTTTATTTTATCTGTGTTTTGAAATAAATTTTATTACAAATTACCAGTGCAATGTATTTCTTACTACTTGATTTTTACATATGTTTTACAAGTTTTTTTATATGCCTCGATGGCTCAACTCCAAGTGCACTAACCTCAAAGGCAATCTACATAACACCAACAAAAGGGCAACTACAACGCTTAAACGGTTCATTAGTTTCATATTCGAGTATTCAACGCCTGCCTAAAAAATCACTTTCCAACAAATGCGCAACAATTTTTTACCAACAACACATGTTTTTTCGTTCGTCCAGGTGTCGATAAAAAACTCACAATGGAAAAATATCTCCTAAAGTCCTTTGCAACAATATAACTTTATGACTTGTACTTTTATTTGTGATTACAACTTTAATGTAATTTTTTTTGAACGGCAAATGTGCGACCCTGCTTCGGAGAATAGGTGTTATCTTAATCGGGCTCACCTATCCGTTTCTCAGCCGGGACCGCACCCCCAACCCCCTCAGGAGGAAACTCATTGCTGAGAAAACCTCCCGGCTCAACTCTAAGCGTTTTTTGCTCAAAATGAGACTTGAACTCATAACATCCCCTTTATTTACATATTATATGTATCTCACCTAACCAGTTGGGCTAAAGATTATTATTTTATGCACATATAAAAATTTCCAGCTGAGAGGAATTCTACCGACATAAAATTAATATTCTAGTTCTTTTAACTGTATGTATTACATATGCATGACCAATCTAACCGGATACTGTTCTACAATCATTATAGGCTATTTTATTTGTGGAATAAATGACAACTTAAAACCAATCAATTCTATACAAATAAGGTAAACTTATTAGCATTTGAATTACTTTTAAGTATCTGAATGCCTACCAACTCAATATTCCACTATCTTTCCCCACTTAAAATTCTCTTATTCCTCCATGATCCAAAGTGCTTTCAACCTAACATGCACATATATTTGTAAATCCATTATCAATTTTATTAACCGAAGTTTCTAAACTATATGTACACATGTCTGTTTAACAAGTTTTTATTCATTTTAAGTTAGATATACACTAGAAGAGAAAAATCTTATACCGACTAGATATATGACAACGACATGGTGTAGTCGCTATAGGTCCTCTTAAGACTACGACGTAAACGTCGTTATAGATCTAAAATAACTAAAAACCAAACTGACCCTATGGCGACAACTTGTCTGTGGCGAATAGGGTTTTGGCGCGACTAAATAATGGGGCTATAGCAACAGGTCTATGAAGATTAGGCCTATGGCGATAACATGTCGTCGTCATAACTCTAGTTTCTTGTAGTGAGAACTCACAAGATATAAAAAAACACCATGCATTAACACAATTTAATACTAAAATTATCACGCTCCAACCATTAATCAACTTGGCTAGATACATCTATAGTTTAGAACACTTTAACAATTCTACTTATTACATATGACATTAATACATATATCTAATGTAAAACCTACTATAATTATTGGTAGCATGAATACTAGGGTACTACTTTAACTTAGCTATTTTTGTCATAGATCTCATTGTAAAACACTAACAACACTATCTTGTTTCTAGTTTCATGTGACAATAGTGTTTGTCCCTTGTTACGGCCTTGGAGTGTGTCGGTTGTTCGCGCCAGATCCTGGATAGTCGTTCACTTCGAGATTCATCCTTTCTGTCACGCTCTCGGTAATCTCCCAACTTTCCTTCACACTCTCCTGAAAACAACGGAAACAATATCAAGGTTTGCTTTTAAGGAGTTCAAATCACATACAAAGAGGTTCTTTTGGTTGTAAATTGTATGGTCAATACTAATAAAGATACACTTAAAGACTGATAAAACTGTTACTATTATCTAGTTTGTTATGATGATCTCTTCTGTATATAAAAGTTGTTTTTTATTGATTTTTTTTGTATTTATCTTCGATTGTAACCTTATATATAATGATCAATAAGACGTTATTCGCATATGTTAATCTTAATGGACAAATTATATATTTACCTGTTGCATATTGTTTAGATCAATCAGATGCTCTGGTGCTTCATCCATAAGGTTCATACTTCCTGTGAAAACATATGCATTAGAAAAGAACCCTTTAATGTTCTCATTAAACATACACAAAACCCTAATGTAGTATTGTCATAAAAAAACCTTTAATGGTTTCTTTAGATGCACACAAAACCCTACAAGTTTGGGTAATATAACCATGAAATGAACTCTATACAAAACCATAATTGAACTTCTAGGAATCTAAGGTTTCGACTCGAAAAAGTTTCTAATAAGTGAAATAAACCGTGTGTGTGCGCGTGAGTGCCTGTGTTTTTTGCCAACAACACAGGCACTTACGCACATATATTTGTAGGAACCAACAAACGAGTTGCTTACTTGACATTGGAACTGCATTTGAGGTGGAGGAAAGGAGAAGAAGAAGCATCAAAAGAGTTGCAGAAAACGGAAGAAAGCTTGTGGTTGTTGCCATGGCTTCTGATAAAAGACACTTTTGTAGGTGTAAAGTGTTAATCAATTATGTTGGTGATAAGTGCCTCTCCCATTTGCTTTATATACTACTCTACTCCATCCTTATTTGACAACAAAATTGGAAAAAAAAATATTATGAAAGAAAAAGGAAGAAAATGTTAGGCACTTTTCTCAAAATTACAATGTTTTAGTTT
Organism: Flaveria ramosissima; assembly: GCA_025215565.1. NCBI lineage: Eukaryota > Viridiplantae > Streptophyta > Magnoliopsida > Asterales > Asteraceae > Flaveria > Flaveria ramosissima. The sequence goes on along the minus strand of CM046044.1, from coordinate 37,134,773 downwards.
TTAACATAACTTAAATTTTAATAATTCAAACTTTAAAACTATCATTCTATGAAAGTTTACACTGTAGTTTAACCGATAATACTTTTATTATCAAGAACAATCTCTCTTACATAATAATCATAGTGATAGTTACATTTGATCTACATTGGTTGAAAGAATTCTACATAAAAAGAAAATGATTAGATAAGTGAGATTGCTTTTGACAATAGAAATAAAAGATAAGAGTGTTATTGATCAAATTACTAGTATGATCAATTATTATTGACCAACTATTCATAGTTTGGATTATTAAATATCAATTTGCCTATTTTAAATTCATGTGAATTTTTTATTCTGATTGTATTCCTCAAATGTCATTCACCACTTTAGTAATGGCTAAACTAAACCATTTGTAAAATCGACTATAGCATATGTTCTTTTATTAAAGTTATACGTGTTAATGAAGAGAATTGAGCTATATATTAAATGAATACTAAAGAAATTATAAAATATAAAACCCACGTTGTATGTTGTTTCTTGGTAATGTTGGGTATCGCAATTACATCTCAAAAGTCAATGAAGTTGCATCTTTGTTTCCCACTATAAAACTTTTGTCAAAAGTGAACCAAAATGCAATGAATTTTCTGTTGTTACATATAAAACTTATTGTAGTGCTTCACGCATACTATCATGTTATTTTGGCATAAACTATAAAGAAACGTTTCATCAATAAAAGTATTATTTACAATATAACAAACAATGAAAGAAAAGTCTTGTTAGGAAATAATTAACAACTTAATGTTTATGGTAAATAAAAAAGACAACCCTAAATTGAAAAGAAGAAAATATTGTTAAACCGAAGGCAATATAATTTTTAATGTTAAAGGTTATTAAGCGCATGTTGTCATCGTTGTAAGTGGACTGACGACATTACATTGGTGCTATAAGATTTTTTGTTTTATATATACGGAAATATATTTACAATGATTAAAAAATATCATTAAAAAAATCTAAAACTAAACTACGTGTCAATTTAAAACTTTAACAAATTAATGAATATATATTACTAGGATAAGATACACAGGGCCGGTCACGAGAATTTTAATGCCCTGGACGAGCCGGAAAAAAAGGCCCATGGCCCTAACGACTTAAATTATATAAAGTAGTTTTTTTAAATGAAAAGAAAAGTTTTAGCAATAAACATAGCAATATCATAGTATTACAATGACATACCGTAATAGTTAACCAATAACTCGTAAGTCTCTTCTAGCATTCTTGATAGCAAATTGGTTTATTACATATTCGTAGTTTATAGTCTATAATATTTTGATTTCGATAGCTATTATCGTCAATCCGCTAAGTATTTCTTGGGACACCATGGATTGTAGGTAAGATTTCAAGTTTGAATAGAACAAAATTTATGGTATAAATTAGTTTGTGGACTTTAATTACAATCAAAATTTAAATATTTTAGTGGGCTATTAGTTGAGTAATTGGGTTAAAAAAATGGGCTCAAAAAATTTGATTTAAAACATAATTGGGTTAAGTTTTTAGTTGTATTATATCTTATAATTATTTTTTTATAATTATATATAAAAAATTGAAAAATTTTGTGCCCCCTGAGCGAGTGGGCCCTGGACGGAGGTTCATTCCGCCCCTCCTCAGGGCCGGCAGTGAAGATACATTAACTCTATGTCCCAATAACTCTATTGAATAATACAAAACACCATCAGCCTTGCCACAGGAAAATAGTTTTTTCTGTAAATGCCCTCTAGTATGCGAATAAGTTACGAGATCAAATCGTAAATGATAAGTGATCGAGAGAGAATTAGTAGACAGATAATTATGAGAGAGTGGAATACTGAATTATCTGATTTCACTTGCTTCTAAACTAGATATTATTATTTGTTGCTTTCATGTTATAATTGTATTTTTATAAAGATCGGAGATTATGTCAACATACACTCTACATCGCTTACTTCGTGAGTGAAACACAGTAAGTTAAATACATCATAACTATTCAAGCCTCCTTGGTCTAGCATCAGCTTAGAATTTCAGCTTGGGTTTTACTCACTCATTTGACACATTTAAGTAAAACCTAAATTTAATATATACTAATTATCAAGTTGGTTATGCATCATGGATTGTATATTGTGTTTAATTTGTTGTACCCATTTTTGTTTTTTTTTTCTTTTTTTAATCATTGATTTTTTATTTTTAACCAAATACTTTTACATATTTTACAATTTAATCTCAACATGTTTTTACTTTCAACTTTAATGTCCTATACTTTTTATAATTTTACAAATTTTTCATTTTACGTTTCGGTATAAAATTTGCGAGTTAATACATCGCAGTGTCGTTTGTGTTTCAACGTTTTTAAGCTCATTTTTTCCCCGTTCAACGGCGCCGTCGCAATGCACTGGTCCTAGGTAGACTTATTGTTTTATATGTTTTACGTTTCGCATACGTGGTTTAATGTGTTTAACAGAGCCAACTAACGAGCCAAATGCGGTTTTTATCTGACTTGATTCGTTTACGCGCCTAAATTGAAACGTAATTTACGAGTGGCTGCTGCATGAAAGTTATGTAATATAGAAGAAGGTGCGTGGAAAAGAGTTAGGTCCCGCGTGACAAAAGTTGATCAAAAGTGGGTCGAGATATGAATAAGTCAATACAAATGTCAACTCTTGGCCACTCATGTCTTTGTTACTTTATGGAATTAATTAAAATATATATTTGTTTTGTGACATTTACACTTGAGATGCACTTTAAACAAAATCATGGTGTTTATTTTCAATCCTCCATAATATTTTTATGAGGATACTTTCGTTAAGGCAGCTATACATTTTATTAAACACACTAAATTTCTCGTAAGATTTAAACTGCATTATCAATCCTGCTGTAGAGAGGCTCACCCACCTCACCTTTAATAGATAGTTTCTTGCCATCTATCTGACTTACCATTTTGATTAATTTATTTTAAACATCTTTATATATATAATTTGCGAATGACAATTTTTATTAAGTTTACCTATATTAAGTATAAAATCTTTATATATACATAATAAAAAATTGTGTTTTTCAACTCATTGTGTTTTCAAGATCGTTATCTTGTTTTTCCTACGTGTTATTATGTTGTTCTAAACAACAATGTGTTTTCAAAAATTATGACTTCTGAAAAACATAATGATGAAATAACATTTTTTTATATTTTTAATATGTAAAATATAATGATTAAATAACAAAAAAGTAATCCGATACATAAAAAGCATCAACAAAATAATACGAAATTATCTAAAACGTAAAACAAAATAATGAATACATATAACACAATGACCTAAAAAAATATTGACATGACGAACTAATTTAATCACCAAAATTTTTTTATTTTAAAAATAATAAAAAAACACATGTCAAACTAAGAAGTTTTCTAGGCTTTCTAGACTTATAGTTCTTTTTATTTCAACCTAATTAAGTTCATTTATTAGCAACATAGTTTACGTTTATCTGAAAGATGTGGATGTACCCATTTAATATCTTTTTAAAATTCATTTCATAATTGATTAGTTGACATGACACTGAAGAACCATGGTATGGCTTGATCATTAGGTAACAATTAATTAGGTGGCTATTTAATATCAAACTTTATGTATCATTCTTTCTTGTATGAAAATTATATATGCATCACAATAAGGACAAAAATATATAAACAAGTATTTATTTAACAGACGTACTTAACCCAAAAGCTTTTTGAATAACCACAATGATAATGTCAAGCATCAAAATCTAGAGGTGTTCAAACCGGTTTTTTCCCAAACCGGTTCGGGTTCAAAACCGAACCGGTTTTTATGTAGTGGGGTCAAACCGGTTTTTCTTTAAACATGTTCGGGTTACAAACCGGTTTGGCACACTGAAAACTCAAACCTGTCAAACCGGTTCGAAACCGGTTTTTTTACTCTAACCGGTTTTCTTACCGGTTTTTAACTTCTAAACTGGTTTTGAGTGCGTGGCTACCAAACCGTATAGAAACCGGCGGTTTGGGACCGATTTGGGCCAAAACCGGTTTTCTTTGAAACCAGTTCCGGTTATTTTTGATGAACCGGTTTTTTTTTCATCCATATCAAAATCTCTTAATCTTTAGGACTTTATCCTCCGTGGCCCACCAAATAGGCATGTGTATGTAGATGAACCACAAATGGTTATTTCCTCACAACATGAAAAAGCTTAACAAATTCTTTTTATATTTCCAAAGATAAATAAAAAAAACTTGTGTAGAAGCATGATATGTTATGACTCATGAAGGAAGAATCGTATGATGTTCATCTAGATACACATGAAGAGCCTAAGTAATGCAATGCCAAAAGTGATTGCAACAAAATGTTGGCTTCTATGAAAATTAGGGCTCGTTTAAGCACATATCGATGTCTAATGTCCTCATGAGAGTAAAGAAGATGATCCGGAAGACTGCGGTCTTTTGTTACCTTCATTTATGAAGTGGCCATTAGAATGAAGAAACGAAGACGGATCTGAGAAGGAGACAACTATCACCATCATATACAAATGTTGTAATAGGTAAAAAGCGATCTCATTTTCCGCTTAATTTAGCTTTGCTTTATCCGTCATCGTCCTTTCAGTTCTTTTATTTGCTAATAAAAACAAAAAAAATAAAAGAGGTATCAACTTAAGAATAATAAGAAAAATAACTTTATTTGAACCAAAACCTATAGTTTACATTTAAATGTGTTTAGGACATTCTCCATACAACGTACACAATGTTTAATTTTGCCATAATACATATTGACATATAAAACTATCAAACTTTTGTTATAAACTCGAGTGAAGTTTGATAAACTTTAAACCAAATACGATATATTTTGATCTTATAACTAAACTTCGACTTGATAAGAGCTCCAATCAATCGCTAGAAACATTACTACAAAACACATATGTTTTTTTGTTTTATTTACCTACGATTCAGTTTTATGATAAAGTAGGTTCCAGAACATTTCTGTGTGCTCAAGAAAGAAATAAAACTTGGTTTTTGATGTAGATGGAAAAATACAATAACCCAATGAACCTGTTGATTCACCAATAATACAAGGAATAATTTTTCTAACTATTATTGATTCTCGAAAAAATGCCGATAATCAGAGTTTTCACATACTAACACACATAGTGATAGAGAGAAAATTATTTTTCATACACTTCAAAAACTAATCATCTCCATTGTTTACATGAATATAAAAAGCAAGCTAAAATTTGAATGGGCCACAATACATAAACGGACCACAATACATAAACGGGCTAAAAACTTGATCATAAATAAAGTCCAACAAAAGCTAGAAATAATACAAAAAGTAAAATAAGTTATTTTTGGGCCGGAAAGATGACCTAATCTGCCTATGGCATTTGTAGAAACGTCTCCCTCGGTCCAACGGTCGTTTTGACTGGTCGCGGCCTAAAACAAAGACTTATAGCCCAAGTTATGATCATTTTAATGAAACCTCTTACGATCATCCAAATACAAAATGACCTATTCTTCCACACCGGACTAGCACCAGTTTTCCAAATAAATGGGTTTTATAACTTGATGGGACCGTCTTTAAGTATAAAACACTTTTATATATACTTGAAATATAGCTCGATTAATTACATAAAACAGGACAACCTGGTTCTACATCATTAAATACAATCATACATCATTATATACAATCATTTTAATTTGTTGATATTGATTGGATTTCATTTGTCATCCGGAAAATATCTAAGCAATAGAACTCGATTGTCTAGTATCAACCGGGTTCCATTTACCCGCCCAATAAATGGGCTGGTCAAAAGGGCTTAGAAGTTAGAACCTAACGTTTCTATTACTAACCGGACGCTTCTACCTTCTCTAAACCTTAAAGTTATGTTATCGTATTTACTTTTCTCACATCTCCTTTACCTTCTCATATGCTTCTTGTAAAACACATACATTTTTCTTTGTGTGATTCATATATGTACTAAAAGCCAAGTTTTGATGTGTATCCGGCCGTACGTATGATAACTTTTAAGATACATGCGCGCATATAAATACATTCATACATGCATACTGTATACAAATGCGAGCTCTCGAAGGGCTCGACTCTTTCAAAACTCAACTCTATTTATATTCTCTAAAATAAAATGTAATAACTAAAAACCACAAAGGTTTTGTTGAAAACAAATCTCGTAACCTAGGGCCCAATAATAAAGGCCAATTTAAATGCAAGGTTATAACCTTTATAATGTAATATAAAGCCCATGAACAAAAACTCACCCCAGTCCCCAAGGCCCAAACTAGTTGCTTTATATATGCCCATGAATGAAAACTACACCCAAGGCCCAAACCAGTTTCCTTTATGTATCATCAATCATGTCACATGTGTGACGTATGTCAGTACATGTATGGATAATTAGTCTAAATATTCTTTAAATTAAAGAAGGGTCCCAATATACAGACACTCACCCAGATAAATCGACACCTCCCTATACGCCGCGTATAGGTCCATACGCGGCGTATTACGCGGCGTATAGGGTCGAATACACTAAAAACGAAGAAAACTCAGGGGGCTGTCAGAGAGCTATACGCCCCATATAGGCATATACGACCCCCTTATACGACACATATAGTGTTATACGACGCGTATAGCAAATTTCGACATTGATTACGAGGAAAAATTCAGGGGGCTGTCAAAGGGGTTATACGCCCCGTATAGGGCTATACGACCCCCCTATACGTCGCGTATGGAGCTATACGACTCATATAGAAATTTTGGGGGTGTTAATTTGTAATTTTGAGTCTTTATCAAATCAATTTAATGGTTGCAAATGACTTGGTAGCAATTTCATAATAAAGGCAAAGTTACAAATGTTGGAAGGAGTAAAACAGAAAATCCGTCTTCATATCAGACTTCTTGCATTAAATTCTAGTTCTCAAATAACATTTACATACCTTATCACTTATAAAAGTTATATTATAAAAATAAAAGTTTTATACCGTTTAATTTGAGTAAGTATTGTTATACTTTAAAAAAAATAAACAAATTTGATAGATGGCATTGCACTATACGACTATTACATCCAAAAATTTAGACGAAATATTTGATATGGAAAAGTTATGATGACGAACCTGGTAAGCTTTCGAGTTAAAATTGTTTCAAATACGAAATTAAATAAATAATACCTGAGAAATGATGTCCTAAAATCAATATTAAGACATGGTCGACATTTTCAAAGGGAACAAAAGTTGGGCGTGAAATGTGAGTGTTGTTGACGAGTTATGAAAAGAAAACTCACAAATGAGAAATTGGAGCTAGATTAAAATTTCAAGTAGATATTTGCTTATGCATGTGGTTAAATCGGTTGTTAAAGTTTATTGTGGCATTATTAGTCAAGAATCATCACATGTAACAAGTGATTTTATTTGAAAAAAGAAAAAAAAATAATGATCTTAAGAAAATAGTTAGAAAATGAGGTTCTATTAAGTGTTTTTTAATATAAAAAATATACTGTTTTCTTGAAAAGATATTAGACCACCCGTAACAATTTTCTCAAATCTGAGTTTATGTGAACAATTTTGTATACTTTTTTTAACTTATTGAGCATAAAACTAAAATTATAGGAACATATGTAAATTTTCAATAACTATAGGTGGCAAAATAAAAATAACCAAAATAAATCTTTTTCCTCACCTAGTCACGTGTTTCATAACCATGACTCATTTTCTTTGACAAATTTTGAAAGATAATCAACGTATATGACATCATAAACACTTTTCTTTATTTATGTAGAAAAATCGACCAAAATTACAAATTTAACAGTTTTTGTCATCTTTGTGGCCAAAAGAAAACGAAGATTTTGAACAAATGAGTACTAGTAATGTTGAATATATATGATCGTAAAATCATGTCTCATACTTATTTTCATATTCGTCAATATTAATTTACTTATTACTAGCCGGGAATTAAGTATACAAGATAGTTTGTTTCTTTTAGCAACACGTTAGTTTGCTAAACATTATTTATAGTGATTCCCAAGTACATATTTCTTAATATTTTATCACCGAATTAAAAATATAAAAACTAAAAACTTCACAAATAAGTACACTTTACCATATTATCAAAATACAAAACTACAAAGAAATAAAAGTAAAAAAGAAATTATTTACAAATATAATCAGGTAAATAAATATACATGTTTCACATAATCAAATAGAGTATAACCTAATACCTCGTATTCGTAGATATTTTAAACCAATCTAGTCTTGTACTTAAACACTCATCTCGTTATATGTCTACACATGCTCATGCTTTGCCTATATTAAAATTTTAAAAGCTATTTAAATTACCATTTTGAGGAGTAAGAGCATTCACAATTCGTTCTTCATTTTTATGTGAGTGGATGCTCAGTATTATAAGAGATGATTGTGAGTGAAATAAAAAAAAAATTATGGGGGTTGTATCGGTATGTGATGAAAGTTGTACCCTAAATTAACATTTTCATTGGTTTGCACATTGTGCGATGAAAGTTGTACCAAACACTAAATTTGATATCAGAATTTTTAGTGGTGATGTACAACTGAAAGTACGATTTTATCCTTAGAAGCACCTACAACTTTGTGACACCTTGATTGAAAGAATAAAAAGTGGACCTTTTTGCCCTTTACAGTTAACACCTAATATTTGGGTGTACCCACTTTCCATACAAATTTAAGGTATCCTTAACCTTCGCTAAAAGAAATCTTATTGGCTAATAATATCAAACGCCACTACAACCTTGTGGTTCACAATTTACTTCATTGCTGACGTGGCGATCACTTATTTGGTCGTAAAGTTTTTTTTTTTTATCATTAGGTTTGAAAATGAATCGGTTTAATCTCATACTTCGATTATAAAGTTACATTTTTTAATCTTATTTCAACGACTATCCAACTTTATTAAACCCTTAGATTCTTAAGTTTTCCTGTAAAAAGTAATAATGATTGTTTATATTTGACTAGAATGTTCGTATTTGAAATCCCATCTTAAAACTTATCGTAAAATTGATTTAAAATATCTAGAGGTCAAGTGTAATTCTACAAATATCAAACCGTTAACAAATTTTGTGTTTACATTTTACAATGATTTCAATATATGATAAGCTAGACTTACATGCCATGATCATCGATTCATAAAAGAAAGTTAATAATAAGCTTGTTTGAACTCAACATAAAGCCGAAAATCATATCTCATATATAAACTCAAACATAACACACATGACTCAATAACATCAAACAACAACTAAAGCAATGACAATATCCAAATTAAAATAAATACAGAATCACACATGTCTCAAAAATATCAAATAATTTTGAAAGTAAGTAATAACATCAAGTTTAAAGACCATTAGATGATTAGAAAAATAACTTAAATAAATGTTTATCACCTCGTGACATATGATGATGGCCCTAAAAATTGGTGTGTTCGAAATCAAAGTGTAAGTGATAAGTGACATCTAATAGTAATTTGTGTAAGTTGATAAGTGATATTTATTAGGAAAAGTTATTGTTAAGAAAAAGATTTTTATAATGGGAAATAATACAAGCTTTAAAACACCCATCCTCAAATTATGTTCTTAAGATCACCAAGACTAATTTTTATATACATTAAAAACCAAACACAACACCCTTAATTCATTCATGAGGTACTAACTTAACATGCATGAAGCTTTTATGTGTTTGACTTTGTTCAATGTTTAGACAATACTTTATCTAAGATATCTTAACTTTACCATTGTCCAAGAAGTTGGTCAACCTAAGGTCCAAGTAGAACCTGAGATTGATTTCGAAGGGGAAACAAGGACTGATGGCCCATCAACTGAAATAGTTGGGACCACAGACTTCCGAAGCACAAGTCAAAGCCTCGAAAGAACCATTTCAAACTTCCGAAGCTGAGATTGAAGCTGCGGAAGGACTATTTTCTCTATCCGATGATCTAGATGTCATAGATGCAATCCTAGAACTAGCATCTAAGGTCAATAGGGAAGATTTTCTCACCCAACCCCTTGCTCAAACATCATCACTAACTCCAGCTCCTATCACCACCACTCAACCTGAAACCTCCACTCAAGAACCTACAAAGTCTAGCACTTTCAAAGATGTCAAAGGAAAGAGGAAGATGACTGAGGAAGAGCTTTAGGAGGAAGCAAGGTTAGAAATGCTTAAGAGGAAAGGTGAAATCCCAATTGGGAAGCTGCTAGCTGCAAGTAGCAAAGCAGCTGCAACCAACCTGGAGGCTATCAACAACAAGAAGAGGGTGGAAATCATTGACAGGCTTGTCAAGCTGGGAGCTGTTAATGAAGATGTACTCCTGCTACCATTAGAGGAGTTAGTTGAGTTAGAAAAGACAACTTTGCTGCAGATTCAGCAAAAGAAAGAAGCAGCAAGGTTGGCCTTGGAAGAAGAAAGGGAGAAAAAGAAAAGAGAGGTTGCTCAACAGTTAAGGAGGGAAACGATAACTTTTCTAACCTCCAGGGGTTTCTATCAAGAAGAACTATCTCCACATGACAATGATACGATCTTATGGCTCTTCAACAAAGAGCAAGATCAAATGGAGAAGGAGAGAAAGAAAGCTGCAAAGGAGAAACTGAGGATGAAGAAGAAGAAGAAGAAAGAAGAAGCAGGACTCGCTACTGCCAGAAAGATAGGTGATAAAGCCTGGATGAAGGACTATCTCCGGGCTCATGGCTTCTCTGGTAAGCAGGTGGGTCCAATGTCTGAGAAGACCCTACAGTGACATGTCAGTGACATCAAGGCTGGCATTCGCTCAGGGAAAAGGAAGGAGATGTATAGAAGGGGACATGGGATGATCTTCAAACCAACACCTTAATCTCAACCTCAACCCTAACCTAAACCTGAGCTAATCCCCCTCCCATTCCCAATTAGAACTGAACCAACCTCTGAGCCTTACACCCCTAACCCTACACCATCATCCATACCTACTTACTTACCATAACCACCTAAAATACCCATCCTCAAACCCAAAACACTTCCCAGAACCCAAACACCACTACCTAGCCAACAACCACCCAAACCATCCCCTCAGCCTTCTAAACATCTATCCTTAGAGGAGTTTAAGGAGATCAAGATGAAGCTCATCAACTGTACAACCTTGAGCGACATCTCTTGTGACGAGGAGTCTGTCAAGCTAACTTATGTTGATGTATCCTCATGTTCCCTCACTAAAGATCAATTCCTTGATCTGCCTAGAGGAACTTTGGACCAAGCCACAAAGCTCTTCGGCCTCAACTTGAATTCACTAAATGAAGAATAGAAGAAGCTGAGAAGAAGGCTGGTGATTTTGCTGGATACAAAGAAATGGGCAAAGTGCCAAGTCAACCCCTTATGCCTAGAAAGAAGATTATCCATTGGAGGTTTGAAGACTCTTCTCACAACTTTGTTGTTGAAAGAGAGAGAGTGGAGAGCTAAACAGGTTTAATTCCTCATCTCTGCTACACTTAAGTAGATTCAATATGGCTGAGTTAGCAGAGAAGCCACTCTCCAACCCCTCCAACTCTGAGATAGCTACTCACATCCGAAATCATCTGAGCAGTATTCATCTGGCCGAGCTAACTGCTAGGACCAAGATTGAAGAAGAGTTGAAACTGAGAGATGAGGAGGAAAGGAAAGGATCAGTAACCAAGGGCAAAGCCTTTCTTCAAATGGTTAAAGGTCTCGAACTTGAATCCATAGTCAGATGGGAGTATGACTATAACTCCCGTCAACTAACTCTCTTCAAGGGGCACAACAAAGGGTACATGTCATTCAGAGTGATAGACTGGATCTCCTATCCACGAATGACTTGTAAAAACTACTCAGCACCACTACAGGGAAGAACAAGGAAACAGATAGCATCTTCTGTCCCTGGTGCTGAAGGTTTTGAGAAGCAGGAATAAGTGAGGTTTTGGTAGCATCAGTCTAGGGGGAGTTTGTTGGATCTAGAAAGGTTGGTGCAACCAAAACCAAATCACTTAGACTATTCGGTGCAACTGATAAAGGACTTCCGAAGCTAAGTGTAAAACTTCCGAAGGAAATGGAGTTCTTCCAAAGACAAGTGCAAGGTCAACTTCTGAAGGAAAACTCCAACTTTCGAAAACAAAGTGTTTTCTTCCGAAGTTCAAGACTTAGAAGAAATCAAGACAACAACTTCCGAAGTATGAAGATATGAAGAAGTTGTCAAGCCTCAGAAGAAGTAGCCTCTTCCGAGGTATAAGTGGCTTCGGAAGAACAAGTCCTTCCGAAGCCAATTAACCTTCGGAAGACACTACTATGAATCAGTGGACATAAGTATGGCCCTTCTAGCATTCTGCTGCAAGTCTTTGAGATACTGCATGGCTCTTTCCACAGCCATGTAGTTGACCATACTTTATTACACTGTTCATCTTTTATCAGTTAGTATAGTTGCCAACTTTAGTTGGTGACAAAAGGTAAGTCATGGACATTCATGACTATCATATCTTAGATAATACTTTAGCTAATATACCTTAACTTTAGCATTGTAGTATATGCTCTAGTCATAGGTTTCTAGGTGGTATCAAAGTATATATCCGGCTGCAGGATCTAGTATATATAGTTTCTCATTGTAACTCATGTAACATGCTTGTAAGAATCTTGTAATACTTTGAGTTGAGAAGTAATATATACAAGTACTTTGAAAATTATTTCCTTGTGTTCTTTGTTACTTAGTATATTATAATCAACTCTTAGAAAGGATTCTGCATCATCATCTGATCCGAGTGTGTTACTAGTGAGTTTGAGAGAAAACCAAATGTTAACTGACATAAACCGATCCTGCACAAACCCCCTCCCCCTCTCTTTCCCCAGTTTTCCGGCCGCCGGCCGTCCAAGCCCAGCGCGGCGCGGGGCCGGTGAGACCCAAAATCGGCCAAAACGGCCGCAATTTAAAACCAAATGATACCAAACTCTTTGAGGGAACGTTTCAAACTTGAATACGTGTGTTAATTGGGTTTAAAAACGGATATGGAGGCAATTGAACTCAAAACCGAAGCTTGCATTTGAACCGTGAACCGTTCGACAAATGAATCGGTTATTAACCCAATTAGTTGAGCACACACAATCGTTTAACCGTTTCTAGGTCTTCACTGAAAGCAATTTCATTTGAAACGCACCCGAACATCACATTCGATTCCTTTCTCTAACACGACTTGTAACTAAGGTGTTCATCGCCATTCAAGCATTTGTTCTTATCATTTTTTACATCGAATCGGGTAATTATTAAGGATTTCTTACTCGTTATTACATCGGGAGCAAAAGCCCCATGATTATTAATGTTAACAGGAACGAATTATACATCAATTTGATCGAAGTTGAATCTAGGGTTCTTGGCAATTTGGGGGTTTCATCATTTGATAGTTTTAAGAATTAAAATCCACCATCTTAACAGGCATAGGCGCCCAGCCTAATGATAACACATCCACCCTTTCAAACTTGAGGTCCCGGGTTCGAACCCGGGCACCCTCTACTATTTTTTTAGGGTTTTCCTTATTTATTTAAATTAATTTTTTTTAATTATTATAAAAATCATTTTTCTTAACTAAAAGTATTTTAAAAGGTTACCAAATTATTTTCTGCACTTTTTCCAAAATTAATATTTATATATTCTTTTAATAAAACAATATAACAAACGTCATTTTTAGTTTATTTCTTATAAAATGGACTCTAAATGATAGTTAACTTGATAAACTATTATTGGTACATACGTTAATTCTATCATGTTTATTTTAAATGATTATAAAAATTACTTACACTTTATATTTAATTATTATAAATGATTTAATTTCATTAAGTTTCCTAAGTGGTATAATACTTTTCATTAAATTAAAATATAAGTGACTCCATTATTAAATTTTATTTATTTATTCATCAAAACCTCAAATTTCTATTGAAACCCTAGTTCACATATGAATCGTTAAACTTATCTTTAAACTTTATCTTGGAATATATACGTTTAGGTATCTTGTAAAAGAAAACATTGGAGCACCATTACATTACTTGATATTACCCTTAACATCAACTTATACAACATGTGAGTTTTCATGCCCCTCTTTTTTTTACCTTATTTCACACCTTTTGGGGTGAAACATGTTAACGTATAAACTTACACTTGTAAACGTCTTGAAACTTGTAAATGCACTAGCAATTCATCTTTAGTCTTGTCATGGTTATTTGTAATATTGTGAGACTTATATGATAGACATTATATGTTGACAATCATTAACTATTGCTAGCCTAGCGACGTCATAGATCTATGGGCCTGACAAGCCTATTTGGTGCTAAAGCCGAGGTTATTGCCGGCTCCTGATGACGTATGACTTGTTCATCATGGGAACCAAGTACACTTAGCTAATCGTTATAACTTGTAATGGATATCTTTGTCAAGGTTTGATTGTAGCTATATGTTATCTATAAACTTGCTTTATTCGTAACCGTTGACATGAATTGCTACTTGTAAACTTTTATATATATTTATGTATGTTAACCCATGGAAACTCACCAACTTTCAAAGTTGACCTTATTTTTAACATGTTTCAGGAAATGCACAAGGTTGATGAATAATATTGAAGCATGCTTACATCTAGGACTTGGACCTAGGAAATAAATGACATGTCTTTGAAATCTTGAAATCTTGAACTTATGTTTATTTCATCTTTGTTGAGACTTATTGGTTGTAATCTTTCATTTTAAGACTTATGGTTAATCATATTTACATTTAATGGTAGTGTTATGTGGATGTGAACAATCTTAACCCTCACATCTCAACGTTTCCACCGTTAAGGTTGGGGTGTGACATAAGATAATGATTGTGCGACGATGATGGTTGTAGGAAGTGGTGATGCATTTGGTCTTTAATGGTGGTGGGTCGTGGCGGGTGATTCAAGTGGTGGCTGGAGGGTTTTAGGACGACGGTGTAGAGCCTTACGGAATAAAGCCTCTTGTATAAGCATAGTCATGACGAAGTTAAATGATCGAACAGTTGGCTTGCATTGGTAGTGAGCCCACATTTGATGAAACAAGTGTAAGGCTTTTTGGGGTTGGTTTGCTTTCTGATAAGCTTTAAAGGCTTGAATAAAATTAGGCTCTATAAAGACTCTTCTTTCATGCTTCATTTTTTGGGGTTGGTGAGCAATGGGTTTAATTTGGTCTTCGGTGTGATGAGTGGTTGCCGACGGTTCAAATGGTGGGATGGGTTGATGGTGCTGGTTTTGGTAGAATACGATGGGAGGAGAGAGAGAGAGGTGGGGTGATGGCGTTACCAGATTTGGGGGGGCGGCGGACGGTGGCGGATGTGGTCGTCGGAGGTGAGGGTGGTGTCGGAATCCCAATAGACAAAGTAGTGTGTGTGTGTGTGTGTGTGTGTGAAGAAAAAGAGAGATAGAAGAGACATGGAAGGGGGTGGGGATATGGGAGGGTATTTTAAAAAATTCAGGGGCATAAAAGTCTTTTTATATGATTTAACTAAACAAAACTAGCGTTGTTAACGTTTCAGGTTTAATTGAAACAAATGCTAAAACTATTGGATTGTCAGTGTAATAAATAAATTATTCGATTGAAACCGTTATTTTCGTCAAACCTCGGGGACGAAAATAGTAATTTACTCTATATTTAATTAGATCTTGATACGGTAAGAAGTAAATTGATAAACATCCAATATTAATTTTTGTAGCTTCATTAATAAGTGTCATTTGTCAAGAATTATTAAACTAAAAGATGTAAAAGGTAAACACCATTAATTACAATGTGTTCTTAAACGTCTAATTTGTAGGGTATGAATCCAGAACTTTCGTATAATATTTATACATGTTTTTACTGTAATGCATAAAAATGTTATGTAACTGTTTTCCCTACTCCTCCCCTCCCTCTCGTTGTATTTCGTAAACATTACGTACAAATGAATTATACGATTCTAACTATTCCTAGCTTAAAACTACCTCGGTACATGACCTAGTTATTAGTAGGTGTAAAACTTATTGTTTTGATCATCTCACAAGCTAAATAGTTATACCTAAATACATGTAGTTACTTAACAGAATTTTCTAAAATACTTTCCAATGACAAATACTATAGATACATAATTTAGATTACCTTGTTGGGACAAAAGGTTACCAACTTACCATTTTCTAACTCACCCCAAACATATCCTCTTTATTACATAATCCTGAAATGATACTTTGATGGAAGTATTTATTCTTTTGAACACTTCTACCATTTGACAACATCCCTTCATCCATACTGAAACCACCGGCAACCGCCACCAGCAACCGCCACCTGTCACCGGAAACAAAAGTGATGGAGGACCCTGGTATCAAGTTGTTTGGGAAGAAGATTGTGCTGCCTGCAGTCAGTAAGAATATTAATCCTCCGGTCATCTCCGCCGTCGCCGGAGATGAGTCCACCGGTGGTGGTGGTGGTGGTGGTAAAGACAGCAGTTCTGATAACACTATTAGCCTTAGATGTTTGGAAGATAAGGATGTAAACAGAGCAGCTGCAGAGAAGGTACACAGTTCATCTATTTACAGATGATATATGAACACACAGTGTAAATACCTTGTGTATGTGTTTGCAGTTCATAATTTGTAAATATGAAAGTGACCCAATTGATAAAATGATTAAAGAATTAATGGGTTGGTTTTAGTTTCCATTTTAGTGATGTTTTAGTGGTTCAAGATTGGAAATTGAATCAAGATGAACAATTGAGCATGATGCCATTGATGTTCTAAACCTAGGGTTTGATAGTGATTTCAAGTTTTTGATACCAATTATGCTTCAATTCAATTAAAGAAATGCATTTTGTTGGAGGATTAATGAAAGAACCATAAACTGTTGTATCTTTGATAACTTGATATTATGGTCAAAGTGTCAAACTTTCAATTCAAATGCAAAATCCAGATTGATAAACTTTTCTTTCTGCTCAAAATTTTTTTTTTATTGTAGTGTAAGCTTGTGAATATTAGTGCAGTAATCAAATTTTTAGGATGACATAACTAGTATTATTGGAATATGAAGTTCAAAACTAATCCATTTGACTTTAGAAAGTCAAACTGCATATTCTTGATGTTCTTGCATTAGTGACTGATAATCTGATGTTTCTAGGATCAACTAAAGGCAAATTGCAGTGAGATTAAAACAGAATCAGACAACCCTAAAACTCCATCCATCGATGAAGAAACGAAACATGAATCTTCAAACCCGCAACCTAAATCCATCAAGAAACCGGACAAGATTCTCCCATGTCCTCGGTGCACCAGCATGGACACAAAGTTCTGTTACTATAACAACTACAACGTTAATCAGCCTCGACACTTTTGCAAGAGCTGCCAACGGTACTGGACTGCTGGAGGCGCCATGAGAAACATGGCAGTCGGTGCAGGCCGAAGGAAAAACAAGAATTCAGCGTCTCATTCTCGTTACATAACTGTCTCCCAAGAAACTGTCACAACTTCTGAATCAGTACCCGAAAATCTTCAAGATAAAAATGGACTCCATTCCAAAGTTCATTGTATTCCTGGGGTCTCTTGGCCTTACATTCCAGTTCCAGCAGTTTTGCCTTCAATGCCTATCTACCCATCAACCTATTGGAACTGTATTCCATTCCTACCTCCATCAACTCCTACAATAACTGATTCAATCTTGGGCAAACGTCCAAGAGACGGGTCGTTGATGAAGTCTAATGATTGTGATGACGAATCCAAGAAACCAAAGAACATTCTGATTCCCAAGACTCTGCGAATCGATGATCCAGATGAAGCTGCAAGGAGTTCTATATGGGCAACACTCGGGATCAAAAATGAAAACTTTAAGGCGTTTCAGGACAAGAGTAAAGATACCAAGAAACGTCAAGAAACTACAACGTTTTCTGCGCTTCAAGCGAACCCTGCTGCTTTGTCTAGATCAATCTGTTTTCAAGAAACAGCATAAAAATGGTTGCTTTTTAGTTAGATTCATAAGATGAATGCTTTGTTTTCTGGTAACTACATTTGTGGTTTACTGTAGATAGACTGTATACTTTAAATGTTCCAATTTTCAAGTTTCTTTAAACGTTCGCGATATATGCATCAACAAGTTATAATCTTTTCATGAGCCCATGAATCTTTAACTCGAGTAAGAAAACGAGCATACCCGAGGCCTGACTCTAGGCTCACTTGAATTCGCGCGTTACACTACAACCCTATAACACAGATACAGATGACTATGACATGGTCCAACATTCCCCAAAATCTTAATCTTGGTTCTAAGATACCAGAAATTCCTCAAATCTTTTTCATCAGATACCAGACATGGTGATATGGATCATATGGGCCACAAATTAAAACTCTTTTTTGCCATGAAAAGACAACAGTTGTTCATATCATCTTGTGGGACCCACATGGAGATATTTCAAGCCCTAGGCAAATTCTGACCATATTTTAGATACATAATGAGTTGTTATGTGGACCTAAAATGCCATGTCTCTATCTGTTGCCTTTTTCTTTCTTGTTTTTCCTTTTTTGCACACATGAATTTAAACCTCATTGGCACTTATGTTGGGTTCATTTATGGTCAAGCCGAGTATCGGGCCGGCCGATTCGGGCCACTCGTTAGAGAAAATATCTCTTAAAGTTAATATTATTCCCGAAAAATGCCCGTCGGGTTTGGTATCATGTGGGCATGCCTAAATGGGAAGGTAGTCCATGGCTCTCTCTAAGGGTTCCTATCAAGTATCATAAATTATAACAAACCAAAAGGGTCACATCTTTAAAGAATTTATCCCAAAAAAATCTCTACAAAAATTACACTAACCTAATAATTCTTATGAAAAATCTTGACTTTTTGGTCCTTCTGTAAGCCTGCTTACACTGCCAAAAATAATAATCTTGACTTTAGTGTAGGTCAACTCATCTTGTTTTAACACTACTTAAAAGTTAAACTTTCGACCTAAACCTGTTTTAACTCGTTGCTAGACTGATTTGACCCGTTTTGTTTGTCAACTACACGAAAAGTCACCATCTTTTAATGTAAAGTTCAACAATGAAGTTGACAAATGCATAATTTAGAAGTAGAAAGTCAAAATTCCACTTGTGATAAATATCTTATGCTTAGTGCTTCTTAGGTCTTGAATTGTTGAAGTGGAAATGATGTGGGAAACCATCATGCAATAAAAAGATTATAAGGTAGTAGTGCACTTGAAAACTGGTTAAACTGACATGAATGGGAATGAAAAAAAGTCAAAATCACTCTTTAATCATGATAAGCATTGATGTAGAGTTTATGAGAGACTAATCTTTTAGTTTTGCAAAATTTTGACTCGCAGTTTAGAGTTTGAAAGATAGTGATTACTTAAATACCCTTTAATTAATCTTGTTTCTTCTTTAGAGTTGTATTAGTAGTTGATTATGTTTTTATTTGGAGTTTTATTTATTTGTACTTTTTTGAAAAATTTTCTTTCCTACCTCAACTCTAACTCTTGATATTATGAGTTTTGATCCAGGTTATCAAATACTTACGGATCATTATGTTATGAATTAATTTCATTTTTGTTTTCGAAGATTTTATGAAATTAACTATTTTCCTCTAAAAGATTAAAAAACATCAATTTACCTCCAAAAATTTATAAGTTATTTCAATTTCAGTCTAAAAGTTTATTATCTTGAATTCAAGTTGAAACAATTGATGAAACTTTTGAACGAAACTAAAACAAGTTATGAAACTTTAAAAGCTAAATTAATATTTTTAATCTTTTGAATGAAAATTGATTATTTTTATTAAAATTGAGAGAGGAAAATTAAAATTAACTCTCATATCATTGAAATGCACCATCATCTTTTATTATATGTCATATCACCTTTACACATTAGTAACACTTTCATCATTCGTCTAAGATTTTCCCAAGCAATCCTTCATCCACTCATCGTTTCCTATTTCACATTAACATCATCTTTTACCTTTATTTTTAATAACTAAACTAATTTTTATAAGCAACTCTTTATTTTTATATAAACTATGTTTAAATATTATATAAATAAAAACAAATAATAGACTGAATTATATTTAAATATTATATAATCAAAGAAACTTTTAAATTCAAATTTCAAATATATGTGGGGAATCAACCCTATTTAAAAATATATGTATTGGGAGGTATCTAGAGAACCACATAGTTATGTGAAACCAGAGAAACCAATAAAACTGGTTACATAAAATATAGATTTTTTATCACTAGCATGTATATATATGTGTGTATATATAGATATGGGTAGAGATAAAATGAAAACTGTAACATGGTTTTACATATACTTAAATACGTATATGTAATAATTTTTCATTTGACATAGTGTTACGTATACGTAGCACTTTTCATTTTCGTACCTATAATCAACATACATGTAATAGATACTTAAATACCATTTTAATATTTAAATGAACAAAAAGGTTATAAATTATGCCATTGGTTTTCGTGATTTTTTTTGTTTTCGTATAACTATTAGATTTATTAGAAATCATCCCCTGTATGTGTACAAGCTTATATAAACATATCCTATTTACTAAAATTCAATTACTTAGAATGTAATTAGAGAGCTGAGATTTGATACATGCTTCATACTCTGTGTTATGTCTATGGATTCGTGAATTTTTTGGTTTTGGTTTACATCTGATGTTCATAATTGTTCTTCCGCATTTACTTAAAGGGTGTTTGTTTTCTCAAAAAAACTCTTTCTGATCTCTTCTGCTTGCGTCGTGCAGACCACATGCAGACGTTGAAGTCTGCAGAGTGTTTGTTTTTTGGAAATCTTTTCATTGAAAAAGGTTTGCGCGAGGTCTGCATGGTGCAGACTTGACACAATCACTTCTAAAATCTTCTAAAGTCTGGAGAGGATTAAACACCATTACCCACCACCACCATGTCCACCACCATCGTCAACCTCCACCAACACCGTCCGCCTACACCACCATCCGCCTCCACCACCGTCCACCACCACCCACCATCTGCCATCACCACCATCGTCCAGCACCATCGTATACCACCATCAGTTTTTTATTGAACGACGACAATGAATAAATTTTATTCAAAAAAGCTAGCAGGGAACTAGCACAAAAGAGTATCCCAAAAGAAACATTACAAACACTAAGATGAGCTTTAAACAACCATAAAGATAAGATAACAAAACGATTACACCAATTTAGCTACATCATCGGTACTTTGCTTTACCACCACCAGTAGATTTTAGCAGTCTGTATACGTTAAAAAACAGACACATTTTTTGTTGCAGACTGCAAAGGTTTGGTCCACATATTCTCCTGTAGATGTCTGCAGATGTGATTCGCAGACTGCAGACATTTTGTTGCAGAAAAAACAAACAAAACCTTAGGGTTTTTGACATACATTCTTATGCTTCTTTTTTTTTTTTGACAACGTATTCTTAAGTTTTATTAATAATTTTACGACATAAATCAATAATTATTTTACTATTTTTATTAAGTTTATACATTTTTTAATACATACAAAGTTTATCTAATGTTATTTTTGTATTAATCATATTATATATGAAAATCAACGGAATATTTATTAATTTAACCTAATTATATATGTAAAGTGAAACGAGACTATTATCCAACATTCAATGTGAGTTTAGTAAAGTTAAATTGATATGTAAACTGTTAACACTCTCTTGTCATATAATCTCAAATCTCAAACTGTTTTATATTTATAATATGTTAATTATGACTTTTTTGGTCTATCAATTCTAAACCACTACTAAAAGTAAAGATTAAATTGGAGACTCAAATAATATCACAAAATCAAAATCTTAATTTTTGTTCATTGGTAAATTTGGAAAGTAAAATGCAAAAAGTTGTCACCCACTAAAGTGAATTTTGGCATTGAAGATAATTTAAAAGACATAAAGTCAAACCAAAAGCTGTGATGTGTTGGATTACCATATGAAGATGTTATCAAATCACATTTTTAATATGTCAAAATGTCACATGAAACACTTTTAAAGTGGTACCATTATATATCCATTGTTAAATAAATTCCATCTTTTGATTGTTTTGCTTCCAAAGTTCTAAAACAAAACAAAAAAGTTTGGGATCATACAATGACTTATCACTTATTGTACTTTCGAAATATCTATCTAAATTATTGTGTAAACTTTTTGATTAATTAGGTTATTTTTGGTATAACTAATTATTAATGATTCTAAACATTTATAAAATATATATTTTGGTCCCTTTCAATCAGCCAACAGTTTATTCTTTAATGTTTATTTATGTTATTGTGCTTATTACTTTACATTAATAACAAGGAAAAAATCACTTGTACAATAGATATTAAATGTTATAATATTGAAACATATTATAGAAGTACAGTATTTTTTTAATGGTTGAGTCACTTCAATGAGACATTGTAAAAATATAGTTATTATTAGGTGAGTGAAATTAGCTAAAGTTTTTTAAAACAATATCTGCTTATACTTTTCAGAACTATATTTTTAAATTAGGTTTTCTAAAAAGTACGTTTTAAGTTTAGGAACTTATATATAAATAATTGTATAAAAAATCATTTTTAATTATTAATTACTATATTAACTTTTTAAATTTTTTATTCTTGAATTATTCAAGATATTCGATAGTTTCTTAGTTTTCAAGAATATTTAATACCACAGTTGCTAACCTTTTTAATTTATTTCCCCTGTAACATAATCATCACATCATTACTCCTCTATTTCGAGAAAAGGTAATTTAAAAATATAAATTTCAATCTAAATAAGAGTTTTAGTTTCGTCTTTGACCCCTTCGGTACGTATTAGTAGGACGTTTGCAAAGTCCCGTGAGTTTTCCAAAAAAAAGAAAAAAAAATTGCTTAAAACCTTACAAATCATATCTCAATAGAATATTATTATATGCTAAATCATCTAAGTGATAAATTCTAGAGCTTAACTACCTAAGTGAGCTCAAGACAATTATATTAACCGAAGCATACACATACAATTATACAAATATACATATGCACAAACATAAAAGCATGCATATATACATATGTATATAACACATGTTTGTAAACGAGGCATGTGTATTTGTGTTAGTGTATTTAACTAGACTGATAGTTATTGTTTATGTTCGTTTTCTTGTAGAACGGTTCACTGAATGTTTTATTTACATAGAACTCTAGTGATAGACGTAAAAAATGGTATTTTCCGCAACACTTGGTTACTAAAATAAGTTAAATGTAAGTTATACAAGATTAGATAATATTTCTAAGAGAGAAAATATTTTTTTTTTGTCAAAAATTTTGGTAATTTTGAAAATAGCTTATTTTTAGTTTGTAACACCCCGAAAAGTCAAAACGAGTCATTAGTGATAATGGGTTTAATTAATGATTATTTAATAAAGGAAAGAAATGGGTCATGGGCTAAATTAGTCTTATTGGGTAATAGCGTAAGTGATTAAAGGTCCATAATCAGCCCTTAAGCCACCTAACCAGCCATCATCTCCTTCATTTCTCAACCCTAACCACCAAGTTCTAGAGAGAGAGAGAGTAGAGAGAGAAAGTGAAGAAAACTCAAGATTTGAAGCTTCAAAAGTTAAGGGATTGAAGATCTTGGTGATTGAGCATCAGACCACGAGAAAGGAGCAAGAAATCCAGGTAAGAATCAGCCTCTAAACTCTTCTGTAGATCAAACCCGAATTCTAGGGTTTTGGTATCTGAAAAGTTGCAAAGAATCACATAAAGGTCACACTTTTACATATGATGTGACACCCGGTCAAATCAGGTCAACTCTCGAACCCATCCGCAATAATTAAATTATGACTATTTAACGTTTAAGTCTAATTAAACAAAACCCTGCATTAATGTTTAGCAAACATTGTAAACGTTTAACGATTTCTTGAATAATTATAATAATAATAATAATAATAATAATAATAATAATAATAATAATAATAATAATAATAATAATAATAATAATAATAATAACAATATCCCAAGATTGATTTTTAGTCTTGCATGCAAGACAACACACCATTTGAGTGTGTTTAAAAACCATCTTCCACACACCACCCTTTCATTTTCCCACTCTCTTCCACTTCACTCTCAAACACACACACACCACCACCCCCATCGGCCGACCCCTCCCCTTCTTCCCCTTCCCCTTCGCCGGATACCGCACCACCACCCGCTGCCGATACCACCAACACCACAACACCACCGCAACCACCATCCGAACCCGACACCACCGCGATCACCATCCGAACCCGACACCACCGCGACCACCATCCGAACCCGACACCACCGCGACCACCATCCGAACCCGACACCACCGCGACCACCATCCGAACCCGACACCACCGCGACCACCATCTGCACCCGACACCACCGCGACCACCACTTACACCCGACTCCATCACCACCATCGCCTGAAACCGCCATCACCACCGTCGCCTGAAACCGCCATCACCACCGTCGCCTGAAAACGCCACCACCACCGTCGCCTGAAACCGCCACCACCACCGTCACCCTCACCCGATACACTCACCGTCACCCTCACCCGATACACTCACCCCGTCACCCTCACCCGTCACTCTCACCCGGCACCATCGCGAAACCCCCCCCCTCTCTTCTTTCACCTTCGGTTAACACCAACATTAGCCACCCTCATTTGCATATACACTCTAGTTGGAACTTAGTTAGGACCCGAAGTTTCATCGGGAAATCAAGAATCGAGCTTGCATTTCGTTAAGGATTCCATCTAGTAAGGTATATTAGATTAGATAATGTATATGTGTTCATGCATGGATGATCAAGATAAGAATCTTGATAAACCCTAGTTCACCCATTAAGGAATTGTATGAAATGGTTGTTTCAATGATTTTTGTATGCAAATGTCTTGTGTATGGGTTTGATAAATCTGAAAATAGGTTGTTTATGGATGTTTAGTAGATAAGGACATGTTACATTAAGGATCTAGATGGCAAAAGTATGTATATATGTATATACTATGCATGTAAGTAGGCAAGGCCATATGAATGGAATGAATGGTAAAGTATGATCTAGATAAAACATTAGGAAGTCCATTGGATTAACAAGACTATTAACGTGATAATAATAAGTAGGTGAAAAACTTTGGGTGACTTTTACAAGAAAAATAGCTACAAATGACTAGCTTAAAATAAATGGAATTTTAAACACAATTAAAGGACTCTCTTAGGTAAAAATCGACAAAAGGACCTTGAGACTAAGATTTATGGTTAAGATCAAACAAATGACCAAGGAGACACCACGACTAACAAACCCAATTAAGACGACGGTTGAAATATCGAAACTATAACTAGATTAAGAATGGAACGTGCCTCGGACAAACTACGACAAATAAAAGAAAATATAAGTATACACTTTAAACGACTAATTAGTAAAGATATGTAAGAAGAGGATAATAGATGTATTAATAATCAAGTAATATTAAAAAGAGTATTTTACAAAAGATATAACGAGGAAACTACTTCTTGAATTCTACATGAACTCAGGTAAAAGAAAGCCCGATCAGATAATCATTTTTAGGAATAATGACCTAAAGTAGAGATGATTGACTCTCTGTTTAAGAAGGTTTTAGACACCCAAGATGATGGTATAATAAGACTTTTCGACTCAAGTTTATTAGTGACAAGTTAGTAAGAATTAAGGAAATTGGTGGTTTATAGGACACAAAACATGTGATTTTAAAAAGAAATATTTACATTTACAAAAATATACGTTTTGACTAAAGCAAAACGTACCATTTCAAACAATCATATTTAGAATGGGTGAAGTGCATTCTTAAGCATGAATTATCGCGTAATAACCATAATGTTTATGATTAGGGTTTACAATTCGAAAAGCATTTCACATTGGTTAACCTCAAGGATTACGCTCAAGGTGAGTCCTTCGGCCCCATTTTTAAATGTGTTTTAAATTGTTTTGGGGGAAAAGCATGAAATGATTTATTAAAGTATATGATGAGTTAAACGGGATAATATATAATATGAGGGTATAAGTTTGAATCAGTAGTATGGATCTATATACTACTGAAATCTAAATCCCTCTATAATCATTAACCTCGGGGATGAGGCCACAGAATATATTGGTAGATCTATCGGGTTAGAATGGCCCGCTCTCGCGACCAGTCGCACTGGTCAGGTTGTGGCGAGGGAGTTTATATGTCTGGATAGTTGTGGGGCAACGACGTGTTTCTTGGTTTGATTATGGGCTTATGACCTAAATAACATAGTACCTAGCTAGTCTATGTGGAATATATTATGCCTTGTTTCATCATATGATTTTTAAATGAGATGTATGGTTGCAAGATTTCAAAACCCCGAAAGCTCACCAACTTTATGTTGACTTTATTACCCTTCGTGCTTTTCAGGGTTATAGGTGAGCTCAACATGGAATTCGGAATTTTGTCTTTGGAAGGGTCAAACGTTAAGACTATAAATGTTTTGAATAAAACCATGTGTGTGTAATAAAAGTAGTATTCACTACTACTAAAAATGTTTCGATGTAGAACAACAAAATACTCGTATGATGATGACTAATGGTTTTTAATAACTAATGATATTTTAGTATACGTTTGACCATGAAAGTTGGGTTAAGTCCAACTTCCGTTACCACCACGTCACGCGACTTTCCGCTGCGATTTTCGGGGTGTGACAGAAGTTGGTATCAGAGCCAACGGTTATAGTGAACTAGAGAGTATTTTCAAAATCTAGACTATAACCTTTAAAAAGATTATTTGACTCCAAAGACAATTCCATGTCATAAGCATAATAATAGTCTTATTAAAATTATGATTGCTAATTTTGTATGCTAGAATTTAGCAATAATTAATATGTACGCATGCATGCATTTCTCTATTTGTAGATGTCTGATCGTGTTAGCCGAGAGAGAGCACCTGACCATAGCAGTAGCACCGATGGTTCATCCGAGCCTCTTTCCTCGACACCATGGTATTACCCTACTCAGCCTTACTTCGCAGCTACCATGTACCCGGGTATGGAAAACTCGGGAAATGGTTGGATATCTGAGTCCGATGATGAGAGCCCTACCCCACCAGCAGTCGCACTCGAGCCCATTGCTGAGGAGCCAGTTGGCTTGGCCTCAGAGAGTGAGACTCATACTGCTGTGACTCCTGCTGCTACTATTCCCCTCATGCGACACCCACCAAAGATTAGGATGGTGTATGAGCGAAGGGAGCGCAGGGAAAAGGGAGAAGCGGTTGTGGATGATGCACCGCCAAGGATTAAGTTGGTGTATGAACGGAGGAAACGTAGAGAGAAGAGAAAGGTGATGGATGATGATGTCATGGAGAGTACGCTTATGCCCAAACGGGCCAGACTTTTAGACGATCAGTGGAGATGGATTATGGATGCCATGAGAGGCTGGGCGTCGAGGGATGGGATTCCTTCCACCTTTGAGGAAGGAGAGTCGTCTTCTGCGCCACACAGGACCACTTTGGGTGGTGAGTCCATCGAGCGCGTGATGATTACCCTAGTAGCCCAGTGTGTGCGACTTGAGAAGGAGCTACTGTCTACCAGAAAGAAGATAAGGATTCAAGAGGAGGTGAGTCAAGCTTTGGATGGAAGATTGATGACGATCGAGGAGGAAAGGTTGTTGGATGACAGCGCTATGAGCCAGATGCACTTCCGTATAGCAGACCTGGAGACTAGCCTCGCAGAGACTAGGGATCGATTGACCCAGGCGGAGCAGAGGGCAGATGTGGCTGAGACAGCATTGGTGACGGCTCAGCAGTACGCGATAGTGATGGGAGAGAGAGCGGAGACATCGATGGCTATGGCTACTTTATGTTTGATGATGATTACCTACCTCACGCATGTTGGTAGTGGAACCTTGTTTTAGTATGACTATGAGACTAACCGGGGTACTTGAACATTATCTTTTTGACCGAGTTATAAACTCGATGATGCATGTAGACTGATTTACTTATGATCCTTTTGATGACTAACTCGTATGTATTTGATAACTATGAATGAACTTGACGCTTATGAAAAATTTAAAAAAAAAGGTTATGTCTTGATGATATGTGTTTAATCGCATGAATAATTAATTATTGTATGACTATTCAAGGAACCAATTATATAGAATATTCATATAGAATATACCATCATGATAATATAATAGCAAGCGTACGTAAACTAAACATCTTCTTCCCTACTTTCGGAACAGAATTGAATCATGCCACCTGTAACCCGAAATACGCCCTCAAGTGGAAACGCCAATTTACCATCCACCCCAGAGGAGCTAGCCCAATTGATAGCTAGACACGTCAAATCAGCTTTAGAACAACATGATGCGAATCTAGTGGCTAGTCAAGTAAGGAGGCAAGAAAATACCGATAATGGCCATGGAAACGGAGCAGGAAATGGTTCAAACGTAGGTTCCGGTATGGGTGCAAACAATGGATCCGGCACAAACGGAAACCCAGGAAGTTCATCAGGTGTACAACCACAAGGGTGTTCATATAAGACATTTCAAGGATGCAACCCAAGAACTTTTACGGGCGCTGAAGGACCGTTAGATATAATCAGGTGGATCGAAAGGATGGAGACGGTTATAACGATAAGCAATTGTTCCAACGATCAAAAGGTCAAGTATGCAACATGTTCTTTTCAAGATGCAGCACTGTCATGGTGGAATTCCCAACGCCAGATTTTGGGCGATACCAACGCATATGAACTTACCTGGGAACAACTAAAGGAGATGCTACTTAAAGAATATTGCCCACGCAATGAGCTCCAGAAGATTGAGACTGAATTCTGGAATCATACCATGAAAGGAGCTGAGATTCGGACATACACCTCAAGATTCAATGACCTTGCAAGGTTAGTACCTAGAATGGTCACGCCGGAATATGTCCGAATTGAAAGATACATATGGGGATTGGCACCTCAGATAAGGAGCAACGTTACAGCTTCTAAACCAACCACCATCCAAAGTGCAATCGCTATTGCACACACCTTAACCGATGACGCAATACGAAATGGAACCCTAATCAAGAAGAACGATCAAGGAAAGAGTGTGATGGAAATTGAAAGGAAGACGGTTAGAGTGAACCAAAGAATATTTGATGGAAAGAGAAAGTGGTTCGAAAATCCCAAGGGACCAGTGAACAACAGGAAGAATTTTAATCAGAGATCTGAACGGGTTTATGTAGCAACATCGAACCATGGAAGATCAACCAAAGAACCTCAAGGAAAATGTAGCAAATGTGGATATCCCCATACTGGTGACTGTAAAATTTGTGCTCATTGTCATAAGTTCGGACATCTAAGCCAGAATTGTCGGGCAAAATCTGAAGGGAGGATGATCAGAAATGATCAAGCTTGCTATGAATGTGGTGTGGTAGGACACTTCAAGAAAGATTGTCCAAGACTGAATGGATCTAGGGCCAGAGGGAGAGCCTTTGAAATGAATGCCAAGGAAGCACAGCAAGAGCCGTCAGTAGTCAACGGTACGTTTCTTATCAATAATCATTATGCCTCTGTTTTGTTTGACACGGTGCTGATTTAAGTTTTGTATCCAAAGAGTTTGAAACATCATTGGGAATTAAACCATGTAAGCTAAGAAAGAAGTATATTATTGAGTTAGCTAATGGAAAGAAAATTGAATCCAATGAAGTAATTAGAAACTGCACGATACAACTTAACAACCATCTCTTTAGTATTGACTTATTACCTGTCAATCTGGGAAGTTTTGATGTGGTTATTGGAATGGATTGGCTCTCTCGAAATCATGCTGAAATAGTATGTTTCGAGAAAATCATTCGATTGCCAACTCCTAGTGGAGAACTCTTGATCGTACAAGGAGAAAAGGGAAAACCTTCATTAAAAATTATAAGTGTCATGGAAGCATATGAATACCTTAATGAAGGATATCCTGCCTTCCTAATAAAAGCCACTGACACTAGGAATGAGGAGCGAAAACTTGAAGATATTCCCATTGTACGAGAATACCCAGAGGTATTTCCCGAAGATTTGCCAGGGTTACCTCCACAAAGACAGATCAAGTTCCAAATTGATTTGTTACCAGGAGCAGCACCAGTAGCACGATCACCATACCGACTAGCACCTTCCGAAATGCAGGAGTTGTCAAAGCAACTGCAAGAATTATTAGAAAAAGGGTTCATTCGACCAAGCTTTTCTCCATGGGGAGCACCCGTGTTATTCGTCAAAAAGAAAGACGGATCGTTCAGAATGTGTATCGATTATAGAGAATTAAACAAACTCACCATTAAAAATCGATACCCATTACCAAGAATTGATGATTTGTTCGATCAATTGCAAGGATCCAGCTACTACTCGAAGATAGATTTACGGTCTGGATATCACCAATTGTTGATAGCAGAAGAGGATATCCCAAAAACGGCTTTTAGAACACGTTACGGTCATTACGAATTTCTAGTAATGCCGTTTGGATTAACCAACGCACCTGCCATATTCATGGATCTCATGAATAGGATTTGTAAACCCTACCTAGACAAGTTTGTGATAGTATTCATTGATGATATTCTGATATACTCACAATCCAAAGAAGAACATGAGCAACATCTCAGGCTAATCCTAAACGTGTTAAAGAAAGAAAAGCTGTACGCAAAATTCTCAAAATGTGAATTTTGGCTTCGAGAAGTTCGATTCCTCGGTCACATTATCAACAAGGAGGGTATCCACGTGGATCCAACCAAGATAGATGCCATTAAGAACTGGGAAGTCCCAAATCTCCAACAGAAGTGCGACAATTTTTAGGGTTAGCTGGTTACTACCGTAGGTTTATAGAAAATTTCTCAAAGATAGCTCAACCATTGACCCTGTTGACCCGTAAGGACAAGAATTATGTATGGGGCGAAGATCAAGAGAAAGCTTTTCAATTACTAAAGCAGAAGTTATGCAGCGCACCCATACTGTCTCTACCAAATGGAACTGAGGGATTTGTAGTATATTGTGACGCCTCGCGATTAGGCCTTGGGTGTGTATTGATGCAAAAAGATAAGGTCATTGCTTATGCATCAAGACAATTGAAAGTACATGAAAAGAATTACACCACCCATGACCTAGAACTAGGAGCTGTCGTTTTTGCTCTTAAAATATGGAGACATTATTTGTATGGAACCAAATGTGTCATTTATACGGATCATAAAAGCCTGCAACATATTTTTAATCAAAAGGATTTAAATATGAGGCAGCGTCGTTGGGTGGAGCTGTTGAATGATTATGACTGCGATATCCGATATCACCCAGGCAAAGCAAATGTTGTGGCAGACGCTCTTAGTAGGAAAGAAAGAGAAAAGCCACTGCGAGTGCGAGCGTTGAAACTTACCATATACTCGAACCTTACTGACCAGATCCGCAATGCTCAACTCGAAGCATTGAAAAGAAAACCTAGAAAGAGAAGGTCTGCGAGGGATGGTCAAGGAGTTAGCAACAGATTCTGATAAAATGGTACGATTTGCCGGAAGAATGTGGATTCCTAAGCATGGAGAGTTACGCAAAGTAATTCTTGATGAGGCACACAAAACAAGGTACTCGATTCACCCAGGAATCGACAAAATGTACCATGATGTGAAGGAATTTTTCTGGTGGCCTAACATGAAGGGAGACATAGCTACCTATGTTAACCAATGCATGACCTGCTCTAAGGTAAAGGCAGAATACCAAAAACCATCGGGACTTCTACAACAGCCGGAAATTCCAAAATGGAAATGGGAATGCATTGCCATGGATTTTGTGACAAAATTACCTAGGACAACAAGTGGTTATGATACCATTTGGGTAATTGTTGATCGACTAACAAAATCTGCACATTTCCTACCAATGAAAGAGACCTACAGTATGAGCAAATTGGCAAGCTTATACATCAAAGAAGTAGTTTCACGCCATGGTGTACCAATTTCAATCATATCAGATAGAGATAGTCGATTCACCTCTAGATTT
The DNA here is from genome assembly GCA_025215565.1 of Flaveria ramosissima. NCBI lineage: Eukaryota > Viridiplantae > Streptophyta > Magnoliopsida > Asterales > Asteraceae > Flaveria > Flaveria ramosissima. The sequence continues at coordinate 37,102,762 of CM046044.1, read as the reverse complement.
TGGCAAACTCTACAGGAAGCCATGGGTACTCGATTAGATATGAGCACGGCCTATCACCCACAAACTGACGGACAGAGCGAGAGAACTATTCAAACTTTGGAAGATTTATTGAGAGCTTGTGTGATCGACTTTGGTGGAAATTGGGATACTCATCTACCACTAGCTGAGTTCTCCTATAATAATAGTTATCACACCAGCATCAAGGCCGCTCCATTTGAAGCACTATATGGAAGAAAGTGCCGATCGCCATTATGTTGGGCCGACATTGGAGAAAGACAATTAACCGGACCAGAAATCATTCAAGAAACAACGGATAAGATTGTTCAGATCCGAAAAAGGCTAGAAATGGCTAATAGTCGACAAAAGAGTTATGCAGATAATCGGAGGAAGCCATTAGAATTCATGGTCGGCGATAGAGTGTTCTTGAAGGTATCTCCATGGAAGGGAATTATGAGATTTGGTAAAAGAGGGAAGCTGAGTCCACGATTCGTAGGACCCTTTGAAATCCTGGAGCGGATTGGGAAAGTTGCATACCGACTCAGACTACCAGAGGAACTTGGTAATGTGCACAATGTATTTCACGTATCTAATTTAAGGAAATGCATGACAGATGAATCCCTAGTTATCCCTCCAGATGAAGTTAGTATCAACGACAAACTCCAATTCATCGAAGAGCCAATAGAGGTCTTAGATTGGAAAACTCAGAAACTCAGGCGGAAGCAAATCAAGCTAGTTAAAGTCCGATGGAACTCTAGAAGAGGACCTGAATTTACTTGGGAGCGCCAAGATGAAATGCAACAAAAGTACCCACGTCTGTTCAAAACCGGATTTGACTTAGGTCCAACAGCGTAAATTTCGGGACGAAATTTCTTAAACGAGGGGAGACTGTGACACCCGGTCAAATCAGGTCAACTCTCGAACCCATCCGCAATAATTAAATTATGACTATTTAACGTTTAAGTCTAATTAAACAAAACCCTGCATTAATGTTTAGCAAACATTGTAAACGTTTAACGATTTCTTGAATAATTATAATAATAATAATAATAATAATAATAATAATAATAATAATAATAATAATAATAATAATAATAATAATAATAATAATAACAATATCCCAAGATTGATTTTTAGTCTTGCATGCAAGACAACACACCATTTGAGTGTGTTTAAAAACCATCTTCCACACACCACCCTTTCATTTTCCCACTCTCTTCCACTTCACTCTCAAACACACACACCACCACCCCCATCGGCCGACCCCTCCCCTTCTTCCCCTTCCCCTTCGCCGGATACCGCACCACCACCCGCTGCCGATACCACCAACACCACAACACCACCGCAACCACCATCCGAACCCGACACCACCGCGACCACCATCCGAACCCGACACCACCGCGACCACCATCCGAACCCGACACCACCGCGACCACCATCCGAACCCCGACACCACCGCGACCACCATCTGCACCCGACACCACCGCGACCACCACTTACACCCGACTCCATCACCACCATCGCCTGAAACCGCCATCACCACCGTCGCCTGAAACCGCCATCACCACCGTCGCCTGAAAACGCCACCACCACCGTCGCCTGAAACCGCCACCACCACCATCACCCTCACCCGATACACTCACCGTCACCCTCACCCGATACACTCACCCCGTCACCCTCACCCGTCACTCTCACCCGGCACCATCGCGAAACCCCCCCTCTCTTCTTTCACCTTCGGTTAACACCAACATTAGCCACCCTCATTTGCATATACACTCTAGTTGGAACTTAGTTAGGACCCGAAGTTTCATCGGGAAATCAAGAATCGAGCTTGCATTTCGTTAAGGATTCCATCTAGTAAGGTATATTAGATTAGATAATGTATATGTGTTCATGCATGGATGATCAAGATAAGAATCTTGATAAACCCTAGTTCACCCATTAAGGAATTGTATGAAATGGTTGTTTTAATGATTTTGTATGCAAATGTCTTGTGTATGGGTTTGATAAATCTGAAAATAGGTTGTTTATGGATGTTTAGTAGATAAGGACATGTTACATTAAGGATCTAGATGGCAAAAGTATGTATATATGTATATACTATGCATGTAAGTAGGCAAGGCCATATGAATGGAATGAATGGTAAAGTATGATCTAGATAAGAACATTAGGAAGTCCATTGGATTAACAAGACTATTAACGTGATAATAATAAGTAGGTGAAAAACTTTGGGTGACTTTTACAAGAAAAATAGCTACAAATGACTAGCTTAAAATAAATGGAATTTTAAACACAATTAAAGGACTCTCTTAGGTAAAAATCGACAAAAGGACCTTGAGACTAAGATTTATGGTTAAGATCAAACAAATGACCAAGGAGACACCACGACTAACAAACCCAATTAAGACGACGGTTGAAATATCGAAACTATAACTAGATTAAGAATGGAACGTGCCTCGGACAAACTACGACAAATAAAAGAAAATATAAGTATACACTTTAAACGACTAATTAGTAAAGATATGTAAGAAGAGGATAATAGATGTATTAATAATCAAGTAATATTAAAAAGAGTATTTTACAAAAGATATAACGAGGAAACTACTTCTTGAATTCTACATGAACTCAGGTAAAAGAAAGCCCGATCAGATAATCATTTTTAGGAATAATGACCTAAAGTAGAGATGATTGACTCTCTGTTTAAGAAGGTTTTAGACACCCAAGATGATGGTATAATAAGACTTTTCGACTCAAGTTTATTAGTGACAAGTTAGTAAGAATTAAGGAAATTGGTGGTTTATAGGACACAAAACATGTGATTTTAAAAAGAAATATTTACATTTACAAAAATATACGTTTTGACTAAAGCAAAACGTACCATTTCAAACAATCATATTTAGAATGGGTGAAGTGCATTCTTAAGCATGAATTATCGCGTAATAACCATAATGTTTATGATTAGGGTTTACAATTCGAAAAGCATTTCACATTGGTTAACCTCAAGGATTACGCTCAAGGTGAGTCCTTCGGCCCCATTCTTTAAATGTGTTTTAAATTGTTTTGGGGGAAAAGCATGAAATGATTTATTAAAGTATATGATGAGTTAAACGGGATAATATATAATATGAGGGTATAAGTTTGAATCAGTAGTATGGATCTATATACTACTGAAATCTAAATCCCTCTATAATCATTAACCTCGGGGATGAGGCCACAGAATATATTGGTAGATCTATCGGGTTAGAATGGCCCGCTCTCGCGACCAGTCGCACTGGTCAGGTTGTGGCGAGGGAGTTTATATGTCTGGATAGTTGTGGGGCAACGACGTGTTTTTTGGTTTGATTATGGGCTTATGACCTAAATAACATAGTACCTAGCTAGTCTATGTGGAATATATTATGCCTTGTTTCATCATATGATTTTTAAATGAGATGTATGGTTGCAAGATTTCAAAACCCCGAAAGCTCACCAACTTTATGTTGACTTTATTACCCTTCGTGCTTTTCAGGGTTATAGGTGAGCTCAACATGGAATTCGGAATTTTGTCTTTGGAAGGGTCAAACGTTAAGACTATAAATGTTTTGAATAAAACCATGTGTGTGTAATAAAAGTAGTATTCACTACTACTAAAAATGTTTCGATGTAGAACAACAAAATACTCGTATGATGATGACTAATGGTTTTTAATAACTAATGATATTTTAGTATACGTTTGACCATGAAAGTTGGGTTAAGTCCAACTTCCGTTACCACCACATCACGCGACTTTCCGCTGCGATTTTCGGGGTGTGACATATGAAAACATGTAAAAAGCTTAGATATAGCCTCATGGATGATAAACTAAGAATTTGGACGTAAAAAGTTGCGATTTTGGGTTAAAAACGGGCTGGTTCGTCATTTAAGCTCGATCTGCGAAACTGTCTGCTCATCCAGCGAAATTGCATATTCAAGCTACGAAACTGTGAGTATTCTGCGAAACTATAGTTTCGCAGGTAATTTCGCAGGCATGGAATTCCAATGAAAGTTGGGCGAAACTGTCATGCGAAGCTGGCAGCAAAACTGCCATGCGAAATTGGCAGCGAAACTGCCAGCGAATCTACTTATCTGGCAGCGAAATTAGCAGCGAATTTAGGCAGAAATTAATCCCTTTGAGTGTTAACTTATCTGCAGGCAGTGTATTGTGATCCTAACTTAGAAAGCTTAGTTTAGAAGCTACTCACTGCATCCAGGTGAGTTCTACATCCCCTTATTTATAAGTTTTTCCATGTTTTGGGGCTATTATGCATACTAAATATACGTATTTAAATGACCAATATTTTAAAAGGTTTTAACAGGATGATCGATTTTTCTATAAGAAAATGTGCTATATAAATGGCAGTCCGGCCCCAGCCAGGGGCGTTGCCCCTAGGACCCCACTAAGGGTTGTTGCCCCCAGGACCCCGCTGTCCCGCGGAGGGTCGGATATGTTCTGTGATGACTTGTACTTAGTATGTTGTGTACTTAATAAGTTAAGTATTATATATTAAAGTGGAAGATAATATTAATGAGAAGTAAAACTTAACGAATGTTACCCCGGACTCGTTTGATGATGAAAAGTCTTGCAAGCACTATGATAGACTTCACTTATGTGAGTCTGATGTATGATGATGGATTCGTATTCATGAGCGGGCTATGTGCCTTGCAGTGTGGATCAACTGTCGGGGGTTAGCTACCATGATGATGTGTATCGATAGGGATCGACATTCGTTGTCGATCAACAGGGAGCTCTTGCTTTGTGCAATCTCGTTTATGATGAAGTGAAAGATAATGAAAGAAGAAAAGATAATGAACATGCTTATTAAGACGCAAATGTTATGTTTTATGATGTATGCGTGCTCATTATATGAAGGATAAAGTTTATATTTTCTGATTTTAACTAACTAGAACTCACTCAGCAAAGCTGACTTTTATGCATAATAGTTAGCAGGTAAATGCTGATGCTGAGGATGGCACCAGGTGGGGAGCTATTTGGAGGGCAATGGATGACATTCCTTTTTATGAAATCTTTTATTGTAATTTAAGAAAAAGTACTACGTTTTTATTCCATTTGAAAGACAAATGTATGATTGCAATATGAACTGCAAGTTTTAAGTGAATGTTTATTTTATTCCGCTGCATTGTTTTGTTATTAAAATGATTTTATGTTATGATTAATCAACTGTAAGGCTTTCTGGGAATGAGGTCTTACATAGTTAAATAAAAATCTTATCTACAAGTAGAAATTATATGAAGTTTGTTGGTTACCATGTGCATTTTGCACAACGGTATATACATTTTATGTTTGTTGTGTAAGCACAACAAATTAGTGAACCAAACTTATTTTGATTAACTTTAGAGAAAATATTTAAATACAAAGTCTTTTAAAACTAGAAAGTATAAAAATGATTAAGATTTTGACATGTGTTTTTTATCAAAATTAGATTGGGAGCAAAATTAATAATGTTCCCGCTTCTCAAATTCCACCTTTTAAACATTTATAACTTTTACATACGATAGTATTTTTCTATAAATTACACTATAAAAACGAGCACTTTTTAATCTATAAAAAGCATATACTGTTGATATAAAAAACAATTTTTTTTGAACTCATTGTATAATTTCGTTAGATCATTGTGTAATCTTCGAATTGATGAAGATTACACAATCATTTGATGATGAATACACAATGAACTTGAAACACAAAAGTTTAGATTTCTAATTATTGTGTTATTCAAAAATCATTATTTTATAAAACGCAATGCATAACGCAATGGTCAACATTAGACATAATAGGTAACACAATGACCAACACTAGACTCGATGATTAGCAATAGACATGATGAGCTGCTTTGACGAGAATTACAAATGACATGATCAGAATTACATATTAAACTGAAAAACATAAAAAAAATTACATTTTAAGCATTGGATATTTGAGAATCATTATGTTCAAAAACACAATGCATACACACAATAGTCAACAATAGACACAATAGGTAACACAATGACCAACACAAACATAATAAGCTGATTGATGAGGATTACATAATGAGCTGGTCAGAATTACACAATGATCTGGAAAAAACGTAAAAGAATTATATTTTTAGCATTGTGTTATTTAAAAATCACCATTTTAAAAACACGATGGTTAACATTAGATACAATGGGTAACATAATGACTAGCACTAGACTCGATTATTAGCAATAGACATAATGAGCTGTTTGATAAGGATTACATAATGATCTGACCAGGATTACAAAATAAACTGAAAACGTAAACAATTACATTTTTAGCATATTGTTATTTGAAAATCATCATTTTAAAAAACATAGTGCATAATAAAATGGTCAATATTAGCCACAATAATCTAATTAATATTACATAATGACCTGATATTACACAATTACCTGAAATTTCATTAAAAAAACTTCGTTTTTTATGCATCAAAATTCTAGTCATTTTAAATATAAAGATTTTAAAAAAATAATGTTGTATGTAAAAGTTATTAACGTTTAAAGAAAAAGATGAAACTTAAAAATGTGATTAATACTAAAATACCATTGTCCTACCATTTAAAGTTTCAATTATTCAAAATTATGTCATCGGATTTTCTTATCCCTTGGATCTAAGATATAATGTATAATAATCATTCTCACACTTCTTTAGTTTTTTTTCTCTTTTTATAATAACTCTACCCTAATTTTAGAGTATGATTAATAATCATAACTAATTAGAGGAAGGCCATAAATTTTAATATAGTCGCAAAATTAAACAATTTAGTTAACGCTTGTGAGTAGGATCGATATTGATTTTGTTTGGTTGGTTTAGTTATATGTTATTCCAAAATGTGAAAATGGCATCAAATTAAATGGGCCCAAAACAAAAAAAAGGTGAACGTAGTTTGGGCCAAACCCATTTCTTAATAGGACACGCTTTTCCTTAGTGGACTTGGATTATTAATATAGTATTCTAGTCCATGAGGTGCACCGTGCACATATCGGGTTTTGGCCCAATCCATATTGAAACCGGTTCGGATCGGATCATAGATGGTTAAACCAGTTTTTTCAGGCATTTAAAACATGTTATTTACGATGGACAAAGCGATGCATATTTAGATACAGGTCCGGGTGTATATGAGATTGATTGTAAAAACTCTCACACGCTGCTCGTTCCTATATTCAGGTTGTCGCCCATATTGAAATATACTAGCATGGAATCTCCTATTTACAAAGCTTCTTTTCCTGCTACATTGAAACTGATATTAATATCAAAACGAATTGGTTAAAGAATATGATGTTAGATGCTCAAGGCGCACTTAAGCCACAATTGGTGAGCCTGTCTCCTAGATGCAAGCGCACCCTCGAGACAAGCAAAGCACGCATCTAGTCTAGTTCATTTTTAACTGTTTTAACAATATTTTACTGGTTTTGACTGGCTTTTTGCTTGTTGAGACTGGTATAGGCTGTTTGAAACTAACTTTGGGTGGTTCAAACCAGGTTTTTTCTGCTTTAGTGTACATGTGCACTTTACCACACTCAAGGCGATTTTGATGAGCCTCAACAAATATGAAAACTAATGCCCAACATATTATTAATTATGTTGAACTTTTCAATGTAACAATAAAATGCTTTATGGTTTAGTTGACAATGAAAGCAAACTTGTTTTATAATAGTCCGTTTTGTTTTCGATTAATAAGAAGTTAAATAGTTGGCCTCTATGTTGTATTCTTATTTAAAGACACTTGTGTAAACCATGAACTCAAAAGACTTACCTAATTCATCAAATTCTTTTATGGTTATTGGTTAAAACCATAAAGGCACTAGGTGGGCTAGTGGAACTAAAAGAGATAACAACAAATACATAATCGATATACCTTCTTAAATTAAACCAGTATGCTCCTTCTAATTGATCAAATAAGTCATCCATTGTAGCCTTCTAGACCATGGTAAGCGCCCATCTCCTTAGCCAGCTGGCGCAATATCCATATCAAATGAAACTAGCAACGTATCTCAGGCGTCGAACGATGCTCAAGAACCAAACTCGCTAGCCGCATCAAACTAGCTCTTGATTAATGTCAGACCATTAAACACAAAAGATAAATGGTCTTGAATAAACGAGAAAAACAAGCCCTTCTCGGTTAAGCTTGTTCGACACCAAACCACCACCGCAAAAGACACCCGAATCCAAGATTTTCGACCAGATTCGAATAAAGGACCCAATACAAAACACTTAAAAGAACAAGGACCACATTGCCATATAATAATAATATTCATTCACTCACCGCCTAATTCAAACGTCAGAAAACCCGCAAACACGATACCATTTTCTGACAAGTATCCGCTTCTACCGCTAATCGGTGACGAATGACGATCGCAACCTCCGTAATCACCGCACAACTCTAACCCCTTTCCCCCAATTTCTCTCTTCTCTCTCATCATCCTCTGATCTTCTTCATTCAATTCATATCATTAACTCCATTTCTCAACAATCCCACCTCCAATCACACCAATTTCACCCTTTTTGCCTTCAATTCCCCCAATTTCATGCTCTATACCCATGTTTGGCATCTGGGTTTCCCGTTTCTGATCATCTTAGGGCATAAAGATTCTTCATTTCGTTGTTTTCAGGTCACAAGATCATAACTTGTTAGGTATGTTGCTGTTTTGTTTGATTTCTGAAATGTTTTTAGGGATAGATTGGAATTTGGATTTGGTTAAGATGTTGTTTTGGGGTTTTTTTATTGGTTTGATTGATTGCAGTATGGGGAGAGTGAAGCTGAAAATTAAGAGATTAGAGAACATTAGCAATAGGCAAGTGACATTTTCGAAACGAAGGAATGGGATCTTGAAGAAAGCTAAGGAGTTATCGGTGTTGTGTGATATTGATATTATTCTTCTGTTGTTTTCTCCAACTGGAAAGCCTACATTATTCACTGGACAACGCAGGTGATTATCTGTTAAATCATGTTAAGCTACTTTAGATGTTAATGTTGATTCTTTGAAACTTCAAACTATGTTCATAGTTGATTATTTGCTTATGTTTGTCGTTGCTTATGTTTATCGCGATTTAGTTGGATGTAAATAGTTTATTATGGTTATACATAACATATCATAGTAGTACACAAGTGACTGAAAAGTTGTTAATATGCCATTTCTTATTTCAGCAACATTGATGAGGTTATTGCAAAGTTTGCTAGATTAACACCACAAGAAAGAGCAAAAAGGTGTGCAGTTTATTCCTTGCTTTTGATCCCTACTTGTGTGTTGATTCTGAATTTGAATTTCAGACGATATTATGACTAATTCATCCTCATTCGTCTAAAACAGGAAGTTGGAGAGCCTTGAAGTAAGACTGATTCCTGAACTCCATCGTACTGAGTAATTTGTTTTGTAACATTGATTGTTGATTGTTTGAGCATATATAGGCTTTGAAGAAAACGTTCAAGAAGCTTGACCATGATGTAAATATACAAGACTTTGCGGGCGCAAGGTTATTTATCATTCTTGTTAGTTTTCTACATTTGCTTTTCCTGTTGTGATTCAACGTCTAATCTAGGTTTCTTTTGGTTTTGTTCTGTTGCAGCAGTCAATCAGCCGAGGTCACAAGATACTTATCTCAAACTTATTTATATCTTGTAATTGCATTAGAATTTGAATTAAAAAATATATGTTAACAGTTCATAATGTTTTCAGGATTTAAGCAACCATGCAATGATGTTGCGATCTCAACTTGACGACTTACATAAGCGACTAAGGTACCATTGAAACCTTTATATGATTGTTGGATGTCAATCCAAGATCTTGTTTCATGTGTCAATTATCCAATGTACATAACACGTTCCAGAAAGTTTAGTGTATGCCTTTAATATGATTCTTATTTCCCTACAATTTTGGCTGCGTCTTCTTGGTTAGTTATTGGAGTAATCCAGACAAGATTGAGAATATTGAACACCTTAAGCAAATGGAAGATTCCTTGAGGGAATCACTTGATCGCATTCGTATACACAAGGTATTATATGTACTCTGTGTGAACAATTTGGTATCATTTGTAGAGGTAGAACAAAAGGGATGGGGTGGATAGGGCCACAACACATTTTTCCCAGTTTTTTGTAAATAATTTATGTGTTAGATGTTATTACAAATAGTATGTACTTGGATTAATAATCTGGTTTTTGTAAAACAAAAAAATCATAGGTCGTATGCAATGAAAATACATTTCGAGGACTTTCGACCAGATTGACTTGTTTTTGTTAACTAGTTCTTTTATTTTACCTATTTGGACATTTGGAAATCAAAACACCACTAACATCAACTTGTTCATATGTTAATGTGTTGAAATTGTCGTCTCTAATCACTAGTAAAGATTGTTCACAAAGCGCTTTATTTAGTTCGTATCTAATGATCCTCTTGGACGTCTTAGGCATATGAAGTGCCAAAAGTTGTATAATTTGTTTGATACTCAGCCAATAGTTAGTAATAGTGGCTCTTGGCAGGAAACTTTTGGGCAGCAAAAGCTTATGCCGATAGATTGCACTAGTCAGGTAATGTAACTTTGTGAAACTTTTTAAGGGCAACACATCATAATTTCAGAAGATTTCATTTACAGAAATATTGCATTACAGTTCCCGAATGGGTTGCATCTACCTCTTATGATGGGCAATACCCTAGAGGATCAGACCTTATCATGGCTTCCAGATAATGATAATCAGAATTTAATACTACCCGAGAAACAAAGTTACATTCCTCAAAGGTCAGTGCTGAATCTCATGCCATTTAGATTAATTGCTATTATAGTTATCTACTTTCACTTTGTTGACATATTACAATGTTACTTGTAACCCAGAACGTGCTGTCTTGGCTTCATTTTGTTGTGTGTACCCAGTTAGCATACATGCATATAAAATTTCCATTTACAACTCGTCTTAATTTTTTCAATTTACGAACTTTTGGCAGATTAATCTTACGCAAATAGTTTCGTTGATTTCTTTCTTTTTTTGTCAGATTAAATTTTACACAAATCAAGTTCGTTGATTTTTCTTTCTTTTTTTGCACACATTATATTCTTAAAGTGCTCTTCCTATGTTTGGCTTAAAAAAGTAGCAAAATGCCTTAAATGTTTATGATGCATCATTTTTTTCTTATAAAACTATCATCGCCACATCAGCAATCTTGTCACCTCTGCGGTTGGGGACCTGGTGTACCTCGTCATCCATTTAAATAATAATACTTTTACTACCCGAATTGACAAACAAGTGAATTACATGACTGTAATAGTCAATTCTTAATGACTAAAAGATTGAGGATGAATCATCTGACTTGAAGCATGTATACTGTTATGTTGGATTAGTATTGTTGATAGCAAAAGAGTGAAGTATAAGACCATCCCTGCTTCTGTACGGGTTGAAATTGGTCACGCCGCTTTGGGTTTGCATGAAACACCTTCTTTTCAAAAAATTAATGCATTCCTAAATAATTAATGTGTCAAATATGTACACTAATCAATTAATCTAATCTTAAGTAAATTAATTTAGGTCTGCTTTCTTTCTAATATTCCTTTTAATTTACCTGTTTGACCCGATAGAGATCAAGTGAACACCGAATCAACCTATTCATAAGTAACTGAATCAAAATTGCTCTATAACATTTCGATGTTCACATTTTGTTATCAATTCACATATTAATATCCTCTATAGGGTGATTCTGGGAATATAATAATTCTTTTGTTCTAATTACAGAGACGGGGAGTGTTCTGGTGTACCTATTCCAAACTATGGTTTATTTGGTACCGGCAAACAGCTAGATTTAGAAGTCTCGGGAAAAGTTGACCGGTCAACACAGGACAGTTTGACTGAACTATGTAGCACTTCTAACTTAAGACCACAATTCAGTGATCAATTCTTATTCCATCCATACAGTAATCTCAGTTTTGCACAACCAAAAGACATGAAGCCCGAAACATCAACAAGTTTGCAAGGATTTCTAGATTATTCCATGAATTGCAACTTTGAGATGCCTAGGCCCGTCTACAGCGATAACATGTGTCACGGCTGGAACCCTGAACCCGGCCAGTGCCCTCTTTCCATGATCGATACAAGCTCGTATCCTCAACCACAGGTAACATCTTCAGAATCATTTGTGCTTAAAGTTTAATATTTTTCTAATTCAAAAAAGAAGTTTTATGATTTAAGGTTTTGACCCCTTGCAGCCACCAGATCATCTGATGACAAACAACCAAAGTTGAAGATTCATATGCTGATTTCACACATACGTATACTGACCGCGAAAGATCGACACAGGTTTCCTCGAGTTTGTTTAAGATATATACGTTAAGCAATGTTTTTGAGTTGTATAGTATGAATCAATAAGTTGAAATAAATCATAAATTACCATCTCATATTCCACTGTACATTAACAAAATAGAGATTTTGGCCTGGGTCTCACAGCCCATTGTTCATAGAAAGTCCAAAACAACATAATTCCTTTTGATTTTCTTTTTCTTTAAGTTTTCAAGATTTTTTAGTTCCCTGACAATGTTTGGACTATGGTGTTGTGCCATGGGTCTGATAGGTGCTGCAATAAGTTGTCGAATGGCCCTTTTCCGGTCACATTGTGCTGAACTATGAACCCCAAGAACGCCAACATCGCCAACCTCCCTGTAATTGTAATAACAAAATGTTAATGATATAAGTTATGTAGCAATTTGGACTCATTTAACTCATTTATTTATGAATGAATTATGGAAATTCATTAGCTTGTATTAGTATTTTTAAAATGATAAATATGTTATGCTAATACGTTGCATGTATATACTTGCATATAGTTTAGTCTGTGATGCTGAATAACATGATTTTGAAGTTATATTTTACGTATAAAAATAATAAAAAATGCAAGTAAAATCGTGAACGACTAGTTGTATAAGGGTAAAATGATCATTTTACCGTTGGCAAGCTCTTTCTCTTTAGCCTCAGCGGTTGGTGCAAAGTTGAGGGGATTGAATATGCCACCCGGGTACCCGACTTCATTCGGAGGCAAACTGTAGTTTTTAAAGATCGGATCTTGATTGACACTTCCCGGGTTCTTGATATCTTGCCATCTTCTGATCTCGACATAGTGGAACAAAATGAACTCGATCACAAACAGGGTCGACGACGATGCAAAATATTCAGATTTCCCAGCATCATACCACTTAGGGACATTGAGTACGCCTATGCTTGTGAAAACCTCCGGCAATAACATCCCGGCGACACCCAACATGGCCCACCGCCCGTTTACGAGCTCAGCTTGAACGAACCACTTCAGGTTTTCTGGGTCTTCCGCTAGTCCCAATGGGTCGAATCCATTGTCACCTGGAAGACTAAAACGACAAAAGCCGTTCATGTTTAGTTAATGCATTAAGATGTACAATTTCCAATCTATGGAGCCGTTCATGAGCTACTCAAGAGCGGTTCCCTAGAAGTTTGGGTCAAGTCGAGTTTAAACCGTTCGAATCTATATTGAAGCTTATTTAATAAACGAGCTTGAGCCTAAGTTTCACATATCAAGATTGACTTGGTTCGTGAAACTAAAAAAACTTGTCAAGTATATAATAAGTACATTTCTTTTCATTATACTTTTTTATATAAAAATTATGATAAAATAACTAAAAAGGTCATTTACAAATTATAGTTATATAAGTATATATAAAATAATTATAAATATATAAAAGATAATTAAATAATCAATCAATAATAAATAACCGATTTTGAGCTTAAAAAACTACACGGGCCTAGCACAAACTTTAAAAATTAAGCTCGAAGCGAGTCAAACTCAAACTTTTATAAGTTAAATAAACCAAGCTTAAGTTTAGACGTTAATGGATATTTACCTTCCGTTGAGGTAACCGGGTGAGGCCAACCCAGGTAGCCATTCGCCCTTTTTCGCTTCGATCTTAAAAGAACCCAATGAAATAGTGTTGGCCGGTTTGACCGACACTTCTCTGTTTAACTTCCCCGATGATCCGGTTAAGAAGCGGGTTCGTGAGGCACTCGGCCGGTAAACCGCAACCGCAGCTTGTGTGACAGCGGCCATGCTTTCCGGAGATCGTAAAAGGTTGAGAGTTAGATGAAGGTGAAGGGGGTTGGAGATATGAGTTGTGAATGAATAATGTGTGTTCTATCATTTTGTAATGTTGATTTGAGTGATGATCTTGTGGCTGTGGTTTAGGGTTTGATAATTTTGTTAGATATTCAAGAGATTGATTGGAAACTGACCAATGAGGAGCAATATGTTGTTATCCTTATCTCAAGTGTTATATCCATAAAATCTTTTACATTGTTCTTGTTCTTCACAAGTGTCTTGGTGGACCCACTTCTTGCCACGCTGGAATTTTTTTAGCCAATAAGTTATGACATGTGTTAGTATAATTTGAAACAATAATTCCAATTAAAAGACGAATAACTTATGTGGGAAAGTTCTTCTGATCTCGATGTAACATGAAAAACATGAGTTAGCGGTTAGTGGGTTCAATGTAGAATTTGTTACGGATTGTATTATAAGAAATTTTTAAAATGAGAAATGAAAGAATCTTTGTGTACAATTTGCGTATCATTTATGTTTTGAAACGAGTAGTTCAGATAGAACCAAACTTTTGATTGATATCGATGCTTTGGAGCCCGTGGATGAAGACACGATCTTTCTAGATCCCATTGAATTCACTCCGAAGAGAAGCCCTAAATATATCATACTGATTAAAGAATTACACGATTAACCGACTTAAAACAAACATAGAGCAACTAGACGTTTCCGTATGAATATTAGGTCGATATAGTTGGTTCTTTACATCTAATTTTGGTGACACAACTATATTTCGATTTATCCTTTTTTTTAAAGATTTCATACCTAGCTATTGAAACTCCTCTATATGATGGGAGTAACCCAGAATTAATCGCTTTCTCCTTTTAGTTAACACTCATATAGTCATATATAAATTATAATTAAAGGGTTGGTTTATACATTATATATGCTTTTATAGTGTCTAAAAGCCCAAAAAGGTGACATAATTATGTGTAGTTGGGCTTGGGCAATTCAGTTTCATATTTGGGCTTTTACCACCTTTCTATGAAGGCCCAAAGTACACCCAAGTTGAACATAGTCCATTGTCGATTGTTGCATAAGGACAAGAGGTATGACATAAATCACCAAGTTAGAAAATCATAAAATGTGTGTTTGTTCTGTTTCTTTAAGACAACTAATAGTGGTGCATTGTTGGTTTATGCTAAATCAGTATTACTTTGATTTCTTTAGAGTTACGCGATCCATAAGACATGAACAAAAACGTCTTACTGAGCTTTGCGTGTAGATAACCATCTAAAGACTGTTTAACCAAGACCGAATACCAAATTCATTTATCTGTAGCCCTGGTTTTAAGTTTTAAGGCTTTTTAGTTTTCCAGCTCTTGTTTGACTTATACTCTTATTACTTCTTGTTTTGTTAATTTTAATCTTCAAAATTTTTTCTTACATGCCAAATTAAAACCTTGATATAATAGGTGTGATATGAATTAAAAAAAAAGGTTTTATAACAAGACTCTTACTGATCCACTGGTTGGACCAGTTAGTCCGGTCTAGTATAAAAACCAAGTGACACTACTATTTAACAAATAAAACGATGTGTGTATAACTAATTTAAAACAATACTAAACAACTTCTTGTTGTTATATAATTTACGCACTTACAACTAGTATATTACTAGGACTATATGAATAACATATGAAATCTAACTGGTAAACGAGTCGATAAATGATATTTTGAAGATAAAAAGTAAAAATAACAACACTGTTTTGTTCAACCGGTCCAACTGTTAACTGACTGGTTCACACAGGGATAATTAAAATATACTCAACCAGAACAATTCTACAGCCGGTTCCTGACTTCGTGTCTCGACTAGCTAGTCAGTCTTGAAACATAGGTTTTAAAGCATTTAAAAATAGAACTACTCTCCTGTATCAATTTTATGTTACACCTGAGGATGAAATTTATGTCATGGATAAGAAAACAGAAGCACTAAATTTCATTAATCACAAATTACAATATCTAATGACAAACTGAACAATATCAAACAAGTAGGGCTTGTCCATCAGCTAAAAAAACAGCAAGCCCCTTTAAAGGTCCACTAACCCGACCCATCTTGGTGTCCGTCAACCCGACCCATTAGGGTTCGGGTCGACTAATCTAAACCTATTAAAGAAGCATATTCTTGCAAAGAAACTGTTTTCATGACTTGAATCATATTAAAGTAGCATCTAAAACCTATGCAAGAAGCAAATTCTTGCTTGATGGATTCAATTCTTTAAGAAGCAAATCATCCTCAGTTGATTTAACAGGCAAATTATATGAAATTTGACCAATTGAAGCTAAAGTCAACAGCTCAGACTCCTCTAATCCTTTAGCTGGACCATGATTACACCCATCTGGCTTATACTTTGATAATGCATCCTTGAATTTCTTGATCTGTAGGCATAAAAAATCAAGATTCTCCACATTAACCAATTATTCTTACCAAATCAACATTCTTTTGCATAACAGAATCATATGCGACCACATAGATGATTAGGTAACAGATTATTACCGATGAGACTGAGATTACCAATATTTGTCCTGTATGTACTTAATCAAGACAAGCTGGATTAACCCACAACTAATTTTGTTGTCTACTTTTTCCATTTTAGAAAGTATTAATTTTTATATCCAATATGACAACAAAAAAGTATTATTAAACTACTAATCCTATCCTTTTCAATAATCCAAGAGCTTATAGACATTACAACTAACTTCTGCCCAATTGATCCATTTCACCTGAAATCTTTCATTTTGTTATTAATTTAACATAGCTCAAATCTAACCATTACAACAATGAATTCAAAATTAAAATGCAAAACTTACAGTAGCAACAGTGCAGCTAAAGCTGCAAATCTTGCCCTCGTGACCTTTGTAAAATCTGAAAAATGGTAGAACATGAATATGCAGAGATTGACACATGGGTCTGAGTTCTTCATAATTCACTTGGAGGAAAATTGCATTAGGGTTTGACTCAGCCAGTTGACAGATCTGATTAAAAACCAACAAATAAATAAATTTAAAAAATATATGACAAAATTCTAAAAAAAGATGGGGTTTTTTTTTATAAAGTTCATACCTTGGGGTGTAGAGCTTTACAACCACCACAACCAGGTGAATAAAATTCCACAATGACCAATCTATCCCCTGAGTTTGATAGTGTGTCCACCAATTCTTGAGCTGAATTGATCTCAATCATGTTGGGTTTAAGTGTCTTTTCCCACCATCTCATGGATTTGCTAACACAAATTGAAGCATGTGTCTGTAATCATGAAAAATGAAATCAAAATTAGGTTTAAACCAAACCCATTGATGAAATCTTGAAAAAAGTTTCAAAATTTGAACATACAAGAACAGGGGTTTTGGTATTCCAAGAACTTGAAGTTAAACCCTTGTGATCTAACAAAAGTTGAGATCTTTGGCTCAAATCAGTGGAAATAACTGAAGGAGGAAGAGACCCATTTGAATTTATTTGGGTTTCTTTGAAAGAAGTCAAATAACCAGGCATAATGATGGAGTTTAATGAAGAAGCCATTGGAGAGATGAAGTTGTTGAGGTTAAGGATTAAAGAATCCACCAAAAACCCTTTGGTGTTTCTATGAATTGAAGCAGGACAAAAGAACAATTGAGGTTTTTATAAAATCCAGATAACAAGAATCCAAAGAACATCACTTGATGATGATGATGATGATGATTGATGATGGTATTGATGCAAGAGAGATCAAGAAAACCTACAAAAAGATTGTGTTGTTTTGATGAGAGAGAAGTATGGATGAGGGTTTGGAGAGAGAAGGAAAAGTGATGCGTTGGTGGGCACTTATGTAAGTAGGGTTTTCACTTTTCAAAGTCATTAAAATTCAACTTTATCCACTCACGAAATAAATGTAAAATTGTGAAATTATAAGATGGGTTCCACCAAGTCTTTCATTTTCAAAACATAACATGAGCAAACAAAGCATATTCATAGTACGTTTTTTATTTTTATATAAATAAAGTTTTATATAATAGTAAATGATTGTAAGTGGTTGTTAATAAAAAAGATAGAAATTTATAGGGGTTGTATATTTTTTTCATATATTTAAGAAAACACGATACAAACCTCATAAACTTTTTAATATTTTTAAAAGTGGTTGTGAGTGTATGAGAAAAAAAAGATAATGATAAATATATGAAAAAATATTATTTAATTAGAAATAAGAGAGAAAAAATAGTGTATTTTAGTGTAATTATAAAGATAAGGATGAGAAATGGATTATGAATGCTCTAAGTGTGCGAAAAATCAAAATAATCGAACCGCAACCTAAATAACCGACGCAACCAAATCGAAATAAGCGAAACCAAAATGAGCAGTATGTCATAACTATTGTATTTGAAATTGGGATGATTACCCCCAATTATATAGCTATAATTTTGACTATTTTGCTTCGAACGAGTGATGTCTTTGTTCAGGAGTTTCAGGTTTCATTCGAGTATAGTTACATGATTACAACACAACTAAGACAATGTTTGGATTTATATTGGTCGTATAAACGTTGCAAACTCGATTCATTGATTAAATTGGTCATGTATGGTGTTGAATTAGTTTTGATTTGAATTTGATTCTGCGGTTTCAAGTGAGCATGGAATAATGGTTTTGATTTCGGATTAAAACATGTCATAGGTTCGAATCATGCACTTAAATGTTTCTGAACGGTTAGATTGTGTTGAAATCGGTCAAATATTGACATTTGGGCTCGCTGGAAGTTAATAGGAGGGATGCCAGAGCCAGGGGGACGACAGGGGATTGGGATGGGTTGATTTTAAAAGAAGTTACAGATTGGTCCCTGAAGTTTACCATGTTAATATTTTATGTAAGCAAAGAAAACCTTTTAATTTAAGTTTTAAGATTTGCAATTCAACCCTAAACTTTGTAATACCAAATGTAATTAATAAATCAATTGTTATTTTATAAAGTGTCTATAAACCTTTTAAATCTTTATCAAAACTTTACAATTGAATTATTTATTATAACTTCATATTTAAAACTCATAATTAACAATAAACTTTATAACTCTTTGTAAAACTTTGAAATTGAATTATTTGAAATTAAATGGTTAAAATCTCATAATTATTTATGAAACCTTATAATTTTATAAAATTTAAATTAAATAAATGTCATAATTATTGTATTTGAAACAGGAAAGATTACCCCCAATTATATAGCTATAATTTTGAATGTTTTGCTTCAAATGAATAATGTCTTTGATTCGGGAGCTTCAGGTTTCATTCGAGTATAATTACATGATTACAACACAACTAAGAGAATATTTGAATTTATATTGGTCGTATGCACGTTATAAACTCGTTTCTTTGATTAAATTGGTCATGAATGGTGTTGAATCAGTTTTGATTTGAATTTAATTATGCGGTTTCGAGTGAGCAGGGAATAATGGTTTTAGTTTCGGATTAAAATAGGTCATAGGTTCGAATCATGCACTTGAATGTTTTTGAACGGTTAGATTGAGTTGAAATCGATCAAATATTGACATTTGGGCTCGCTGGAAGTTAATCGGAGAGATGCAGGAGGCAAAGGGGGGAGGGGGACGACGGGGGTTGGGTTGATTTTAAAAGAAGTTACAGATTGGTCCCTCAAGTTTACCATGTTAAAATTTTATGTAAACAAAAAAAACCTTTTAATTTAAGTTTTAAGATTTACAATTCAAATCCTAAACTTTGTAAATCAAATTTAACTAATAAATCAATTGTTTTTTATAAAGGGTTTATAAACCTTTCAAAAAATTTTAAAAACTTTACAATTTAATTATTTATTATATTTCAGATTTAAAACTCATAATTAACAATAAACTTTATAACTCTTTGTAAAACTTTAAAATTGAATTATTTGAAATTAAATGGTTAAAATCTAATAGTTATTTATGAAACCTTATAATTTTATAAAATTCAATTTATAAATTATAAAAATTTTAAATGTCATAATTATTGTATTTAAAACACTAAAATAAATAAATGACTAA
Organism: Flaveria ramosissima; assembly: GCA_025215565.1. Lineage (NCBI taxonomy): Eukaryota > Viridiplantae > Streptophyta > Magnoliopsida > Asterales > Asteraceae > Flaveria > Flaveria ramosissima. The sequence goes on along the minus strand of CM046044.1, from coordinate 37,082,640 downwards.
ATAATGAATTTTATAACAACCCTATAATATATATATATATATATATATATATATATATATATATGTATATATATATATATATGTATGTATGTATATAATATAGAATTTATATTTAACCCATTATTTAATACATTAACTTATTAAGTTATACTCTTATTAGGTTTCTAGTATTATTATTTGTTCTCGTTTGACAATAAATTCGTAAGATAAGTTCACTCGCTAGTACGTGGTACACATGGAGTTCAAAAGTTAGACTAATACTAATAAGTTTTGTTGAACGCCTAATTAGAAACAACCCTATTATAAACTTAAAACTCTTATAAAACCTACTCCAAACACTACATTACCTAACCCGAACACATACTAATTAACATCAACACTAGATAATACACTCACCTTACCTACCGAATAGATTAAATTCATTACTTAATACCTACCTAAATAATAGTTACTCTTTACTAAAAATAATAAGAACTAGTAAAACGTTCATGCGCTTTGCAGCACAAAAATAATTAACGCCCTCGAAATTTTATAAAAGTTTGAGACGACACTTACATGGTGAAGTGGATACAAATCTATCACAAACTTGTGCGTTACGTTAAGGCCGTTGATAATAGTTTGAACTTTGTGTAAAAACATATTAAAAATTAGCGTTAAAACTTTGTTGCCGACCTCATTGGTTGTGGAGTCTTTTAGTTCAAACACCCCCTTAACTCTGATTATAGCCGTCTTGTATGTAGCCGCCCATTTTGTGGTCTCATATTCAAGTTGCATCATTAATCAAGATTCAAGCCAATCGACCGACTAAGACGCTATTCGCCAATAAAAAAAGAAAATAATAATAATAAGGGGGGAAAAGATGACTCTATGGCTAAGAGGATAGTATAGCGCGTCACAACGGGAAAAAATCGTCGAAAAATATAAGCATTTACAATTGTATAAAACATTATATTTTAAGAGTTGTAGGGAAAAGAATAAACAAAAACTATAGAAAATCAAAAGGTTGAATAACTTTTAGCAATTTGTACGTTTACGTTTTTACGAGTTATACATTATGATACACAACTGCGTCCTAGATGGAATTTAAATCGGAACGTAAATAAAATAAGCAAATCGTAATGATATGTTTTATAAAAGTTATTATGGAAAGAAAACATGAGTGTGTTAAAAAGACAAATATATAAATACGGGGTATAAATTGTACTATAGCTAAACTTGTGGGGTAAAAGAAATAATAATCGAAACTTTAATTTGAAGATACCCTAAAAGTAAGCAAATCGCTAAACTAGCATTGTATAAAAACTTATACCATGAGTATAGATTGCGTTCATTTTGGTTTTTAAAATATTATTAATAATTAAATTAATGGATGGAGACGAGGACTTCTAAAATTCATACACATCGACACATACATGCATACTGTTTGCTAAGCGGAACTTCCACCACCTTTTCTCTCCGTAGGAAACACAACGTTCTCTATCTAAAATCGGTTGCCTATAAGACCAAAAGGAAACGAGTGTTGGATATTACTAGCAATCTAAAATAATCAAATGTAGTATAATAACTTATCCGGTTTTATTTCTATTTTTGCATGTATCTGAGCTATTATTTAAAGGTTATATTTTAAAGTTTAATCTCATAAAACAATAAGAATATGAATTTAAACTACCTTTTGTAAACCCGTGTATTACACAGATTGAATAAATAAAATATTAATATAATAATTTATTAATTATAAAATGATATTCTAAGATATGATATTACTAAAATTACGTATGAGAAAAGAATATAAATAATAAAACAGTGGTATCACCTTTTTAAAATTTTGTTTTTAATTTTTTTTAAAAATAAACATTTTGTTCTAAAACAAACCGTATAAAAATGTCATTTTTAAAAATATTCTTATTACAACTCCCAAATTTGATTATTTTTTTAAATTGACTTTTTAAAAATATCAATTTATTTAAAAATAACCTTAATATATTGATTTATTTTTTAATTTATTAAATATTAAAAAGTATTAAAATAAGATTATTAGTAATCAATGTAATTATTTAATAGGATAGAGATCGAGAAAATTTTAGTAAGGATAATTGTATGCTGACACATGGCATTACATTTACTCTTTTATTAGAGTAGAAATGTTATTTTTATTCTAAAAATATTCTCCCACATAAATTACGATGTCAAAATAATTAGAACTCAATTTTAGTAATTGAATTAAAAAAAGGTTATAGGATCCAGAAATTTAATACATATTAAAATACTCTAAAAAAATCTCATATAATATGAGTATATACTAAAACTAATTTTTTTATAATTTTTGGATTTATAAAATAATTGTTGCGAATTATTAGATTTATTTAACTCTAATTTGAAAATACTAATTAAAAATGTAGAAAAATTCTCAAGTTCTTATCTTAGATTAAGAATAATAAAAATAGCTTATTGTAATCTTATTATCCTATTTATAAGTTCCAGACTTAGATATGTTATAATTAATCAATAACAAACTATATTAAAAATAATTATATTCAGGTCAATAAAGATTTCACTAATATTAAAATTCTAATTTAAGTTGAAATGATACAAATAGTTTGTTATAAAATTTATAGGCTTTTTAGAATTTATTTTATTAATTACAACATATAAAAATAAAAACAACGTTAACACAAATTATAGGTATATTAAAAAATAAATTAGTACCCACATATATATGTTCATGTACGTAATTGGGTTAACAATTATTTTATTAAATTAAAGTATGCTACTGATATAATTGAAGAGTAAGTATTAGTACGATGATTAATATGCTGCTCAGTTACTAATACTAATGCTAATACTATTACTATAAATATTGCTCTAGTAAACAACAATATATTCTTTTAATATTAATACTATTATTAGTAGTATTACTAATGATTGTTAATAACAATACTATCCTAAATTCAAAACAGTAAAATAAGTACTTTATCAATATAAATTTATTATTAGTATTAAGTACTCTTGTAACTAGATTTATTAATAATATTTTCATTATGCAAACGATGACTATAAAATTAAGAACGTATACGCATATTCATTGAAAGTTAATAAAATATAAGTAATGTAAGCCTACGAAGAGTTAAAACTAATAAAAGATCGAACCAAGTAAACTTAATTAGAGTATGACTAAATGCTTATGTCACAATGCTATAATAGAAATAGATATGTACATATAAATACAAACAAGTAACTAGATGCATCTGCCTATATATGAGAATATTCAAAACAATTTAATTAAGGAAATTAAAGTATAGGAATAACAATTATATCATCTAATGACATACATCGTAACAACAATATTAAAACATCTAACTTAAGTTGATACAAAGAGCTTAACCACACATGTGATAATGTTACCGTAATACTAAACACTGACGATATATATGTAATTAGGATTACATTGGTGAACTCTTGCACATAGTTATGAGGTTTCAACGTGATATACAAACAGCTGTAAGAGAACCTAGGTGAGTATTCGCAACCCCTTTTTATTCACCGTTTGGGGTGAAAAACATATTCGTTTTTATATGATGTGCAATTATTTAATACTTTTTTTTGCTATTATGCACATGCACCGACTGTCGTTTACACAACCATTAATTCTGGATAGAAGCGACGAATCGTATGGGTAGTACTACTTGGGGAATCCCCCACGCACAGTGTGTCCTATGTATAGGCAAACAAACACTGAGACCTATAGTGCCGCTGAGCATGTAGTGTCTACGCGGCATATTAACTGCACATGCTTATTATTTGACAGTACGAGTGTTGCTATTCGGGGATTCAATCCATATTAGATGGGGATTGGATAACCGGGTAGAGGGTTGGTTGTGGACTTATTTAATTGGCATCATACGTGTTAAACTCTGTTTTCGTTAAACCTGTGAACTCACCAACTATTTTTAGTTGACACTTTTAGTATGCTTTTCAGGAACCGGAAACCAAAGATAGCTTGGCTAGTTATACAATTTGAAGGATCTTACGTAGCAGTTGTACCAAGTTCTAGAAGCCCAGAATGTGAAGCATTTAAGTATAATTTAAATGTATTTAGATTTTGATATTCTCTTGTAAACAATGTTGTTCTTGATATTCAATCTAGTCGCACTCCCGTCGCTTCCGATGTGTGCTGAAAGTGGGGGTGTGACAAATTTGATTTCAAGAATTGAGTCAAATGGTTTCGGGGTTAGGTTTATAATTTGAAAATGGGTTAGATGTTACATTTATGTCCTGACCAACTTTTTAGTTGATTTAAGTTAGCATTTTTTTTATAATAAAAACTAAGTTAATTGCTTTGCTTATACTAGGATTTAAGGATAAACGTTAGCTAAACCTAGTTAAGCTTTAATGAAAATGAAGACTTTTGTCTGTTTAGTTTATATGTTTTAGAAATTGAATGAAATCAACTATTAGATTTTAATTATGGCTATTCATGAGCCAAGTCGAAGCGAGCGGACCTTTGCTCCGAACCAAGCCGATTGACTTGTTTACAACCGACCCAAAAATCAAGCGAGTATTTTCGAACATTAATTTTCCGAACGAGCGGCAAATGATATTGATATCGCACGATATTGATAGTCATACGGTCTAGTGTGCCTAATGTATTAATTTTACAAAAAGAGATAATAAATATGTTGGGTTTCAAGTTTTTATGCTTTAATTTTGTTTATGAATGATAATACGCGTCAAAGTCTATCGGTTAGCGGCTTAAGGTTTTTCTTTTAGATTTAATGTTAAATTTTTTATTGGGTTGATTTTTAGTATATAAATATAAATCGTATATTTATATATAGTTGACCAAATACAATAGAGTGGTATGTATAAAACTATAAATATAATTATATGTTTGTGTGTGTATATATATATATATATATATATATATATATATATATATATATATATATATATATATGTATATTTGACACATCCTTTTACCACAATGGATTTTGATTATAGAGTTTGTGCAAAATTAGTGGGTACAAAAGGTTGAAAATTTTTCAGAATTAGAGTTTGTTTGAGTCCGACTTGACCCGACCCAAAATGCTTTAAGTCGATTTTGATGTAAATTAGAACATTGAAACTTAGTGAACTCATTGATAAAAGTTCTAAGCTCCGTCACCGGACGTAAACCTTTTTCAAAAGTAAAAGTACAATAAACTATGCCTTTAATTTGGGTTATAATTGCAAATGAGGAATTTTATTAAATATAAAGATGTGAACTTTAACAGTTGGGTTAGAACTCACATGAAAAGGTTTTGTTTGTCATAAAAAGTGTCATGTTCATACAAAGTAATTGCTCCAATTTACAACTCAAGGCATTAGGTAGTGTCACAAAAATCTTATATCTAGTTCATAATAATGACAACTTTATTATTACTTTTTTAAAATGCTTTTCATATATCTTTTAGAAAGTTAAGACCGCCTAACAATTTTTAAAAAACGATAAGAATTAAAGAAAAATCACACACCTTTATGACTTCTCATTATTTTAAGTCATTTTTATTTGATTGTCTTTTCTCTCCTCCCCTCTCTTTGTTTATATGCAAAAAGCGATCACAATTTAGTTAATAACTCGATAGTTTATGAAAACTACAAGGCAAATCTAAATTATTAAATACCTTGATTAAAGATTCAAAATCATGATGCAAAACTAATATGATTACTTCAATTGAAGGCCTGATTCATCATCTAAAACAACTAAGTTAGAAGTGATTCCGTTAGTTTTGTTTGGTTACTAAGGATGTTTGGACGATGTTGTCCATTTATAAGAATAAAGTAAACGCGTGAAGAGTGCGAGTTGTGAATAAGTCATTGCAAAATGTCTTTGATGTTCTTGTTTGCTAATGTTAAAGAAGAAGTATCAAAGTTTTTTATCCTATTTTTATCATGGTTTCACCTTCTGATGTGTTTAAACAAGCCATGATACTCAAAACGTAAAATTCTAATTTAAACGGAGCTCCCTTTTAACAAGTTACTTAAGAGATTTGTGATCGATTAACTTTATTTTTAGAAAGACAAACACACACTCATTTAACCATAATTCTAAATCTATATCATTGTTTATCACGAGACTCGACCGTCGCCATCATACAGAGAGACACCACTATATACACCACAGATACTATTAATCTACTGTAACACCCCGAAATATCAAAACGAGTCATCAATGCTAATGGGCTTAATTAGTGGGTATTTAATAAAAATAAAGGAAGGAAATGAGTTATGTGCTAAATTAGGCTTATAGGCAAGAGCCTAAGTGATTAAGGGCCCATAAACATCCCCTTAACCCACCTAATCAGCCTTCATCTTTCTCATTTCTCAACCCTAGCCACCAAGTTCTAGAGAGAGAGAGTAGAGAGAGAAAATGAAGAAAACTCAAGATTTGGAGCTTCAAATGTTAAGGATTGAAGATCTGGGTGATTGGGCATCAGACCACGAGAAAGAAGCAAGAAATCCAGGTAAGAATCAGCCTCTAAACCCTTCTGTAGATCAAATCCAAATTCTAGGATTTTGAGTTTTGAAAAGTTGCAAAGAATCGCATAAAGGTCACATTTTTACGTATGAAAACATGTAAAAACTTAGATATAGCCTCATGGATGATAAACTAAGGGTTTGGACAGTTGCGATTTTGGGTTAAAAAACGAGGTTTGTAATTTTTATGTGTTTTGCGAAACTGTCCGTGCATCCAGCGAAATTGGGTGTTCAAGCTGCAAAACTGTGAGTTTTCTGCGAAACTATAGTTTCGTAGGTAATTTCGCAGACATGGAATTTCAACGAAAGTTGGGCAAAATTGCCATGCAAAGCTGGTAGCGAAACTGGCAGCGAATCTACTTATCTGGCAACGAAATTAGCAACGAATTTAGGCATAACCCCTTTGAGTGTTAACTTATTTGTAGGCCGTGTAGTGTGATCCTAGCTTAGAAAGCTTAGTTTAGAAGCTACTGACTGCATCCAAGTGAGTTCTAGATCCCCTTATTTATAAGTTTTCCATGTTTTGGGGTTGTTATGCATACTAAATATACGTTTTTAATTGACCAAGATTTTAAGAGGTTTTAACAGGAAGATCGATTTTTTCATAACAAAATGTGCTATATAAATGTTTAAAAATAAAATTTCTCCGCACTGACCTGGCAGCCCGTCCCCAGTGTGACATCCGTCACCAAAAGGTCCGTCAATTAACGTGGACTTCGTTAACTTTTCTTCGCTCGTTCATTCCTCATATTTATAAACAATTCGTGTGGATATTATATTTTCTTTATCGTCTTTATTCTTGTAATCTCGTCGTAAACGCATGCTATCTTTAAAACTTTTAAAACTTTCGTAATCGTTACCGCTAAATATACCATTTTTATATAATATTATCATCATTAACCATTTTTAAGTTACAAATATCATTAAATACATTTTTATCATTAATATAACTAACCTAATAAAGTCGTTTTCAACCGAAACAAATTTGGGAAAACTCGGGGGTTAAGTGCAGGGACTAAATGTGACATTTTGCCAAACTAGGGCTGGGTATAAATACCCCATTTCCAGCCCTAGCCTCCATTCATCTCTTCTTCTTCATTTCTTCTTCTTCACTTTTCTTCTTCCTCCTTGCACCAAAACCGCTTATTCTCGTCACGTTTTCATCGTTTAGACTTCTACTACAACCGAGTCTACTCCATTCTTGCAGGTAGACGACCTTGGTTGTCCCTTTTCTTGCTTATTCACGGCTGTCCATTTTAGGGTTTCGGGTGTTCGGGTTCAACCCGAACACATGAGGTCGTGTGGGTGCGTGTGATGTCCTTCTGCGTGTGCTTCTTGTTTGTGTATGCTGTAGTGTGTTTCTGGAAGTCCTTGTTGTGTAAAACCCGTGCACGGAGCAGCAGCAGTCGCGATTCTGCTGTTCAGGCGACTGGGCCTGTCATGCTAATGAGTCGTGCGACTGAGTCAAGCGTGCGACTGAGTTGTGCGACTGGGTGTGTCGTGCGACTGTGTGAATGTGTACGATTGAGTCATGCGAGCGAATGAATGTGTGCGATTGAGTCAGGCGACCGAATGAATGTGTGCGATTGTGCGTGTATCGCACGATTGAATGCCAGTCGCACGAATGAAGGTTCAATCGTACGAATGAAGCTGATTCGTACGAATGAAGGTTGATTCGTGCGTATGGAGGTTGAGTCGTGCGATTGAGTGATGTGTGGTACGACTGAATGCCCGTCGTACGAATGAAGGTTCAATCGTACGAATGAAGCTGATTCCTACGAATGAGGGTTGATTCGTGCGAATGGAGTGTTGAGTTGTGCGTCTGGTCCTGTCGTGCGACTGAAGTTGTTGTGTGTGTGTATTTCTTCTTATGTGTGGTGTGTGTATGTCGTGTGATGTTAAAGTGACATCGACACGGTTGTCAATGCTAATGACAATGTTAAGTCAACGCTATCAAACTTACTAATGTTATTTCAAATCAAATCAACTTAACATTTTGCAATTACCAACAACCGATTCGTAACTACTAATATTTATCGAATACTTCTTTAATAACAATGGAACTCTTACGCAAATACCATCAGCAATGGCGATGATATCTAGTACTTAGATCTACATAAGATCTAATACGTGTGTCTGTTTGTGTGTGTTACACGCGACCCAACCGATACAACCCAAATCGACCGAACATTATTATACGCTTTATACATATCAATAATGCTTAACAATAACTGTCAATAGGTGTTTGACCGTGCATTTCATTCGACGTTTGGAAACTTTGATCATACATACTTACCACCTAACAAGTGAGTTTCGTGGCCCATTTTATGCTTATACAATATTTCAATCATTTACAAACAGATAAGTATGCTCACCCATTTTCAATGTTGTACAACTTACATCCAATTTGCATACTTGGAATCAACGTGTTACTGTTTTGTGAGTACTTATCTGATACATGCTTGAGTTCGCTATGTGGTACTTTCTTTGCATCTATTTAATTCCAGTGTGGAAACCGACGGATAGGTATTGGTAGTACTACTGGGTTGACACCCCCACCCTTGTTTGTTGGTATACTAGTTAGTACCAACAGTGGCCAGGAACGGGCCCTTGGGTGAGTATATTCCGACAAGATCTTTGTGTACGTCATTAGGTTTGGTTGCAAAGCTCATTGTCATGTGATTTTACTTACTTATAACTGTATTCATGGTATTCCACATCATTTACTATACAGTATCAATTACTTATTTACTATTTAAACCTGCGAGCTCACCAACAATTTTGTTGACCATTTTGAGCATATCTTTTCAGGTGATCATGCTAATTGAGGATCTAGGTGTGCTGCCTTAGTGGAGACCCTAGGATGCATTTTTGAGACTAAACATACTTGACAAACAATCATTTTGAAACAATGTTGTAGTCTGATTAAACAATTACATTCTTTTGATACTTGTTCCCGGGTTGTGGGAATTTACATTACAATGTTATCTTCATTTGATTATGTGAATCGTTTAACATGTTTATGCTTATGGCTATGTTGTCGTGAATATTGACTAAACACGACACAAGTCCCCTTGTTGTCGGGTGTCGTCATGACACGTTTGTCATCATTTATTATATTGCATCTCTATCGCTTACCATGTGTTATGACGATCCCGATCTCGTTACATCCCCGTGTTTCCGCTTTTAGTGGGGGTGTGACACCCAGCCAGGGGCGTTGCCCCTTGGACCCCACTAGGGGCTGCTACCCCTAGGACCCCGTTGTCAAGGGCTGCCGCCCCCGAACCCCCGCTGTCTCGCTGAGGGTCGGTTATATTTTTATGTTGAATTGTACTTGGTATGTTGTGTACTTAATAAGTTAAGTATTATATATTAAAGTGCTTGATAATATTAATGAGAAGTGAACTTAACGAATGTTAACCCGGGCTCGTCTGATGATAAAAAGTCTTGCAAGCACTATGATAGACTTCACTTATGTGAGCCTGATGTATGATGATGGATCCGTATTCATGAGCGGGCTATGTGCCTTGTAGCGTGGATCAACTGTCGGGGGTTAACTATTGTTTTCATGTGTACCGACAGGGATTGACATTCGTTGTCGATCAACATGGAGCTCTTGCCTTGTGCAATCTCGTTTATGATGAAGTGAAAGATAATGAAAGAAAGAAAGATAATGAACATGCTTATTAAGACGCAAAATGTTATGTATTCTGAAGTATGCGCGGTCATTATAAGAAGGATAAAGTTTTATTTTCGTATATTATTTAAAACTAGAACTCACTCAACAAAGCTGATTTTTATGCATGATAGTTGGCATGTAGATGATGATGCTGAGGATGGAACAAGGTGGGAAGCTACTAGGATGATAATGGATGACGACCTTGTTTATGAAATCTTTGATTTTAATTTAAGACAAAGTACTATGTTTTTATTCCATTTGAAAGACAAACGTATGAGTACAATATGACTTACAAGTTTCAAATGAATGCCTATTTAATTCCGCTGTAATGTTTTACTTATAAAATAATTTTATGCTAATATTAAGCAATTGCGAGACTCTCCGGGAACGGGGCCTTACATCTACAAGCTCTTTGGTATGATCGATTTACGACGTGTTTTCTTTTGAAGAAACATAACACAACAAATTAAAATATGTATGTCTACTACTTACAAGGAAATGAACACATGAACATGTATGATCAAACATTATTTAACGTGTTACTTAAGGGAATTAATAATAATAATCAGTTCAATAATCACTCCTGTTTTAATCCACTACTTATTAATATATTTTGATAGTATATTTATAAGAATTTAAAACCTTAATTATTTTCTATATATAAAAAAAACGGTTAGCAACAGTGATTTACACATGTTTCAACGTATGATACAACTAGTCAATGATGCATAATGAGAGTTCACACTAATACTAATAAACCACACGACTATAGGTACTAAGGGGCTGTTTGATTGCGCTGACTGAGTAAGATCTGACTGAGTAAGAAGCTGACCCAGTAAGAGATTCTGACTGAGTCTGCGTCTGACTGAAACTTGGCTGTTTGGTTTAGTATCTGACTGACTCTGCTGAATGATATATACACATATACATACCCATCGCCGACCGCCGTACACGGCTGAGATCCACCACCACCGACGCCGGAAAAACGACTCTCAACATCAGAAAACGAAAACCCATAATCGAATCATCATCTTCTTCCATCACAGCTCGCAATTGGTGCAAGTGAAGGCGGTCGCGAAGGCGGCAGGGGGCGAAGGGGCTGCGGGCGAGCGGGGGGTATGATGGAGGCGGTCGACGGTGGCAGCGGAAGCCCGATCGGAGGCGGAGGGCGGCGGCCGGCCGGGGGGGGGGGGGGAGGAAGGAGGAGGTCGAACAAGGAGGAGAAAGGGGAGGACCGGGTCATACATGCTCAAAACAAAGACTCAGTCAGCCCTTCCTACCGGGTCAGACCAGCCAGTCAGACGCATCAAACACACTGACTGGCTGACCGGGTCAGCCAGTCAGTGGTCAGAACTTGGGTCAGACCAATCAAACACCCCCTAAGTAATATATATAAGAATTATATCCAAATTGAACAATTATTGGCTTAAAGAATTGGGAATGGATGAGTGTGCTGAGTAGATATAACGTGTCCTCTATTATTTAAACTACTGACACGTTACCTATCCAACTATTACCATCTTATTATAGCACCACACACATTTATATGCACGCAAATAATATATTATATTTCTAGTGTTCTGTAAGCCTGTAATTAAAATAATATTGTCACATCATTAATACCATTAAAACTTTAATTATCCGATCAATAATCTATATGATAAGATTATTTACAAGACTATTCCCTTTCAATGAGGTTAAAACTTCAGGTGTGTGTTGATTTACAATTAAAATTTAAAAGATTTGACTTAAAAAATATGATTGTATTAACTGATAATAATTCATACTAATAGTTTGATATATAATAGTCTAAACTTTTATTTTTGTTACTCATGATAATCCCATTAATATAATTATCATCGTGAGCAAAATCGGGTGTAAAACAATGAGAGATTATGTGAGTAGGGGATTTGTTGTTGACAACAATAATAAAAATTAGTATTATCATTGGCCAAATTGATAGTGTGAATCATTATCGATCGGTCATAGTTCGGATTATTTAAATACAATTTACCAAAAAAAGTTAGAATACTTGTTTAACTATCACATCCTCTACTGACAATAACACATATTTTTATTTAATTCAAGTTGAAATGTTTTCCTTATCTCAAAACAACTAAATCAAAATATATATCACGATGATCAGGTATCTAAAAAGTAGTAGACATATACTCAAATTCTATATGCCGTAACTCATATATTAATACAAAAATTAAATCAAACAAATTGTGACAAAAATTGTATAGATTGAAAAGTATCAACCGGTAACCTATAAAACCGAACCGGATGTGGTCAACGATACCAATATACCATGTTTTGACTTGTCGAATATGTGCTTCTTGTTCCATAACTTTTACTATATACAGATGGATCTGAATACAAATTATTAAGACAATAAAATAAGTTATCCGTTTCTGTTATTATATATATTCTAATTACCAAGTTGTATGTAAACATTTTTATTCATAATGTACAAGTATTTAATATTTTTTTTTATTTTTTAGACCTAATACTTTTATACATTTTACTATTCAAGCATTATAACTTTTTACATTCAACTTTGACCTCCTATATTTGTCATCATTTACAAATTTTCATTTTACATTTTGCTCGGAATTTTGAAAGTTAACACGTTGGTTTAACGTTGTTACATTTATTTTTTCCCGTTTAACGGCCCGTCGGAACGTGCGGGTCTTGGAACAAATTATTTATTGTTTTTAATATTTTATATTTCACGTGTGTGGTTTACATCTACTTTCTACTTGATTTTCTTTTTTTCATTTTTATTTCCTTTTTAATACGATATTTTTCGATTTTGGTGGTCGCTCATGGTAATGTAACATTGTTACTACTTGACATGGTTTTACGCCACCACCGTAACGCGGCGGCTTAGTACTAGTATAATCTAATTACCAAGTTCTATGTACAACTTCTTTTTGCATATAATACAACTATCTTATTAAGTGACGTGCTTAAAATTTAATTAGAATTTAAATTATCAAGAACGTAAACCGACTTTAACTAGGGATTTTATTCATATTTTGTTTGTTAAATGATTGTGAGTTATTCTTATTTCTTAGTTCTTGCAGGACAAATGATAAATAATCATTTAATTTGATACCTATTTTCAACGTCTTTTTTTTTCTTATAAGTTTTATCTTTAAGGATACTTAATCTATAGTAAAAAAAACACAATAATAAAAAATTGAGGCTCACAATATCCATCTCAAGGGATGGGGGATAAATGCAATGTAAGTATTCAACACTACACATAATTCAACCAAAGATGAGATGGCTTACATTACCCATGCTTCATTGCTCATATAGTCATATGAATCTTCCAAATACTACAACTAAATACTATGGATGATTATATTGCATTATTAAACTTTTTTTTTGTAAGGCGAAGTATTTCATAATAAGAGCACACACGAAACTAGCATAATAATGTATTAGCTAATAATGACGACAAAGAGCGCAATAATAACAATAACAATAGCAGCAATAGCCTAAACCCTAAACCTTAATCGCTCTCTTTCAGCGATCTTCCTTCTCCCTACAGCCCGATTCTTGGTGATGGAAAACCGACCCATTAGGTGTATTTTGTGTAAGATCAGCTAGGGCTATTAGTGCTACACAACTTCATCCAATGTTGTCTTGGATTTTCAAGTGAAACAAATGGCTACCTATTATAGTTAATGTAATTGCATGCGTGGCTAGCAGAAATGGATTACAATCTTAGTGTTCCTCAACAAAAGGAACATTTCAGAGTTTGTTCTCGTAGTTACCGACTATGTGGTGAACAAGGAAACAGCGGATCATATTTTCATTTAGTACTTCATAGCAATCGGGCTTTGGCATCTCATCGGTGATGGGATTATTAGAAGAACTCAAAGTCTTTGGGTAAAAAAATGGGGCAAGAATACAACCTCTAGAGTTGCCTTTATGGCCAAATTTTGATTTCTTGTTTATACCTCATTGCTAGTTTCCAATAGTTTATAATAAAATTTCAGCTGTTTAAAAAAAATTAAAATTTTAACACATTTTCATATTAGCTAGTTTTCTTGAATACAGTTTAAATCACGGGTCAAACTCTACATTAAAGGGCAAATATCATAAAAAATCTATATAGTTTTAGTTTTTTCTTTGCATATAAAAACAACATACTTTCTGTTTTGTTTTACAAAAGTCACTGAATATTTTTTTGCATATAGAAAACCAACATAATTTTGTTTTTTCACAAAAGTCTTTCAACATTTTTTGTATATAAATACGTAACATACTTTATGTTTTCTTTACATAAAAATCCTTCAATAATTATTTACATATTTTAGTCACTTTGTTTGTTAAATTCCAGCAAAATTGTAAGAAAAAAATCAAAACAACTTTTACGCCGATTATTTCTTCGAGTGCATTTTTTCCTCTACGTGGCTCGTTTAACTTATGAGAGCTCAAGTTTGAATCATTTAACTTATGAGAACTCGACTTTTACTCGTTTCAAGCTTAATGCCAAAGCTCTTGTTCGAAATAGTTTTAAAAATAGAGTTTCCAATGAGACTGTGAGAAAAACAAAAGTATGTTGGTTTTTATGTGCAATTGTTAAAGGATTTTTTTAAGACAAAATAGAAAGTATGTTGTTTTTTTATGTGCAAAAGATTATTCAGGAAGTTTTATAAAAATAACTGAAAGTATGTTGATCTTTTTACGTTATTTACCCTACATTAAATGGAATTTCATAATAAGATATGAAAAGAAGATTTATTAATACATGAAACTCATAAAATATAATTACAAGAGTATTATTTTGAATCACTCAAACATACAGTTCAATCAACTTCCGGTTTGCTCAACTATTGTACCTAATAACATATATAATAGTGAATATAATAATGATATGAAAATTAAACTAAACTCTTTTGAAGGTTTCTTACAAGTAAAATCCAAGTGTTGTGTTTTTAATTTTTCATCTAATATGTCGATCCTATTCTTTTATAGTTCTATTTACATCAAAATCATTCGTTTTAAAAAACAAATAGCTTTAAAGAGAGACGTTTATAATTGTTCATTTTTTAAACGGCTTTCTTGAAACCATTCGTTTTCTCTTAAAAACTACATTTAAAAAAATGGACGTTTTATTTAGAAAAAAAAAGGATTAAGAAATCAAGCGGTCTTAGAAAATATGTTTAAAAATATAGAGTACTTAAAAAAAATAATATAAAAGCTGAGTGATATCTAAAATACTTTAAAAAAATTGAATGCTTTTACAAGAACATGTAAAAAGCAAACAATTTTGAGAAAATGTTTGAAAAGCGAATGATTTTATTATATAAACTAAAGAAACCGAATGGTTTTAAAACCATTTAAGTAAAAAAAATGATTTGTTTTGATAAGATGTTTAAAGAAGCTAATGGTATTAAGAAGGACGTTTAAACTCTAAACACCTTTTAACTTAAAGGTCTAATAAAGCTGAACGATTAAAAAACATTTCAAAAGACTTTTTTAGTTTCCATTTAGTACACGTTAATAAATAAAGAAAAATATAAATCTAAAGCTAAAAACTTTAAAAATAAAAATAAATACGTTTGTAATATATGTGTGTATGGTTTAAAGAGTAAATTACATGAATGGTTTCTATGGTAATATAATCATTTTAAAAATTTTAACACCTTTAAATGTTAATTAACAAAACTAGAGATCAAAGATGACTAATGATGGTGTGGTGGAGGCCGGTGGTGGAGTGTTATGGTGGTAGAGGGTCGACTAAGGGGCTGTTTGACAGCATCTGAATCAGCTTCTTAATGGTTTAGATGTCTAAATGGTTCAGTACTTAATGATTCAGACTGTTTGTTTCGCAAGCAAATGCTTGAATGGTTCAGACATTTGTCTCTGAATGGTTAATCATTATACTAATGTTAAATGGTTAAGACCTCTTATCTGAATTGGTCAGATATTTGCCTTTGAATAGTTAACCGATATACTAGCTCTTAATGGTTAAGACCTCTTAATGGTTCAACACTTAATGGTTCAACACTCTTATTGGTTTAGCACTTAATCATTCAGAAATTGCCAAACAGCCCCTAAGTTTTTTCCGATACATTTTTCGGTTTTAAACTTGAGCGTGTTTTGTGGTTCAGTTCAGATCGGATAAAACCCAAAAAAACCAAAGGACCTGATCGCTTAACCTAATTTGAATTGTTTATCTTCGTTCAACACTAGTTCATGCCGCTATAATGCTCGAATATTACTTTTTCAAGATTATTATATTAACTACTACTCATTTAGCAAGGTCGGTGGGTTTCCACCGGCCTTGCCACGTGGCAGAATTTGATTGGACTGCAACCTTTTGTATTTTTATTTTGATTTTTCCGAAGTCTTTGAACAATAAATTATTAATCTCCGAAATGTAACTTAGCTCCAAGGTTGGTGCGGTGGTTAAAATTCGTCCCTTTAAGTTGTAATAGGCTACAGGCCGCGTGTTCAAACCCCGCGCCGTGCTGATTGTGTTTTTTTGCTTTTTATAACTTTTTTACATTATTTTCATTTAAATTACCTTTTATCTTTTACTTTCTAATATTTATTTTATTTAAATTACCTTTTATCTTTTACTTTCTAATATTTATCTAATTTAAATTACCTTTTGGTTGGCCGCACGAGCGTAATGTAGATCATACGCATCGTAACATGTCGTAAGATCGTACTACTTCTCTGCAACACATGGGCCTTACATTTAAATTACTTTTTTAAAACCGGACTTTTTATTTTCGGTTCGAGTTGGTCAACGTTTTGATATAAATTTCATTCGGAAACGAGTTGGGTCAAATAAAATAGATATCATTGATGTAATAATTCTAAAATAAATTTGGTCGATTGTAATATATACTTTACTACGTCACATACGGCCCCGCCGCAACGCGCGACAGGTAAAACAACTAGTTCTTCTTCATTCTGTAACACATTAGGAGATTTAATTTTTAAAACTAAAAAAGACATATACAATACTTGGCTTAGGTCCCTTGCGTAGGGGTCAGACACTGATAGGAGCAGGAACGTTTTGAGATCTAATGTACGCAGTCTTATCCTACATTTTGTGCATGATGTTGTTCACACAACTTAAACCCATGATCTTAATGTCACAAATCAACAGCTTTAACGATTGCTTTTACCACCTTCTTTAATTATTTTGAAATTTGATTTTTTTTTAAAATGCTTTAAAAAATTCAAGCTCGTGTGTTTGAAAATTGATTTATATATTTCAATTCTTCATGTTGATTCTTGAATTCTTGAACTTAAATTAACCTGGAATCCAAGATGACATCCATTTGCTAAATTCATATAATATTCTTGATGTGAAAATTATATTTAATGATTTTTTGAATGTTTATTTTTAGATGAAAAAAAAATACCGATAGAACCACATACGAAGCTTAAGATTATCGAATATGGTTATAAGAGAAGTTATACGGTGAACAAAAATGATGATACCAGAGAAGAAGAATAGAATAAGATGATCGATGACTTTATAACGATGTCACTCAGCAATTATTATTTGAAGAATATGGTGTTTTGTATCAAACAAGATCGAATGATATTTCTCGAAAAGAACATGATTATGATTTATTAACACTTCTGTCCATCGAGAACTATTTTTTTGATTATTTATGATGCTCGTTGAAGTTGGTATGCTTGATAATATGACAAAACTATAACTCGAACTAATTCACACAATTTTATCAAAATTGAACTAATTATTGATTGGGCCAATTAGGAATGTTGTTGCTGGATTTAAAGATCCACCATAGTGGCCCAAAAAGATGGATGCATGCACTAGTGTGACACAACAATTTGGAAATGTTGCTGTTTTTGCTAAATTGAAGGCCCAATTGGGTATGATAAACCAGCCCAAAAGTTTTTGGTATGGGCCAAATCGAGGTCTAACCGAACCGATGCAGCCCGATTTGATTGAGGTTTCAAATTTGGTTTTCGGCCGGTTCCTACATGTCCGATCCATTCGTTCTAGTCTTGATCAAATGCGCAACCCTACTGAAAATATCAATGAAAGTTTTTAGGTCCTTTTTCACATGTAACTATGTAGACATGGTTAATCTTCATATTTCATGTTCAACAAGGGTTTTAGTATGTAGGTATAAACAATATTCAACCCTAAAATGTTTTCGATCATTTGACGAGTTCTTCCTCTTTGGCTTCTTCCAACTCGCGTAGCCCTCCAACTTTTTGCTCAATCTCCTCGATCAACTCTTCACGCCACAATGCCGCTCTTGCCTTCTCTTCTATGTCCTCTTGCTATAACAAATATAATATATCATCATAAACATATCCAAAACACATCCCTTCAAATTCATTTAGTGAGTGTGATCATGCTTCTTCAACAAGTGAACATTATTTATTAAAGGTGTTCATAAATCGTTCAAACCAAAGTAAAATTTACTTGTTCAAATGTTTTAGGATTTATATGTACAAACTGGTTTATAACCCAAACCGGTTTAATAGGTTTGAGACAGTAAACTTCCTACAATTCATTGTATTCCCTACGGAGGTAAAGTAAATGATGTTACGTACCTTTTCATACACCCAATGCCCCGTTCCATCTCCTCCATCTTTCCTATAATGTTCCGAATCATAATACGGATCCTAACACATTTCACGGTCCTACAGTCATTACCAGTAGCGGAACCAGAAATTTATGAAAGCACACAACATTAACCATGATTCTAACTTACTTACCTTCGTAGAACCGAAGAAACAACAACCCCAAACCGTAAACATTATGTACAAAGTATCTACAACAAGCACAAAACACAAATTAACATCATTCACAACATAACACATCAAACTCACCGAGTGAACTCAAACACGACTCACATATGTTCTTGATGGTTTGATCATTGAGATGCCATATAGATTTGTGAGTAATGAGGTCCCTTTGGCCTTCCATATGCTCGACTAAAACCGCCATTAACGTCAAATCCGGTAGAGCATTCAACCTGCTACTACTCCTTTTATTGTCTTCACCAACAGATTGCTGCATGCATGTGTTCATATACAACAAGCCCATTAACAAAAGACTCATGATGAATGCAAGATGATGAGTAGAATCTTGTTGTTTACCATTTGGAAGCCATTGATGAACCTTGAAGCTGCAAATTGCCTGAGCTGAGGATGAAATTCAAGAAACATGAATGAGTGCATGAGTTGTATGAATTAATGTACAAATATATATGAAATTTGAATTGGGAATGATATATTACTGGTTTTGATTGAAATCTTGTTGTGAGGAATGAAGGCTTATGATGGATGTTAGGGTTGATGATGTTGAAGCTCATGATAGCTTCTGCCATGGTGATCATGAAGAAGAGGATAAAGATTAAGATTGAGGTTGTGGTGATTTTTGTGTGTTGTTTTTTTTAAGTGGGGAAGAGGATAAGGAGTCCATTTGGAACCACCCCTTCATTTTATCTCATAACCTAAAAAGTACAAGAATATGTGTATAATAAATAATAAATATATATACTTTCCACACTCTTATAAGAATGTATAATATTTTTAAGTAAGTGAGTTTTCTGTTCGAAATAACAAGATAGTGAAGATACTGATAGTCAAATTGTGGATTTTCCATCCATCTCTTCTGTTAAATGATAAAACAGTTATGATTAAAATAATAAAACTATTTACAAATTTAGTATTGTATTCTTAAAATAAATAATATATGTCAATTTAGTTTTGTTATAGTAATGGTAATTTTCATATGTGTTTTTTAAGATATTTATTAAAAGGTTTTCTATTAGTTTTAAAACCTTTTGTACTTTATTTTTAATGTTTTTAATTAATATTCTTTTGAAAAATGTCGATTTACTAAAAACTAATAGGTAGTTTTGGAAAAAAGTTAAGAATAATATAAAATGTTCTTTTCATGATTATTACACTTTAAATACTTTCTTATACAAACGTTTTCTTAAATATTTACAAGTAAAAGCTTTTATACAAAACTTTTTATCTAAACTTTTTTAGTTTTTTTGTGTTTATATATATGAGCGTGCGCGCGTGCGTGTAAGACAGTAATAAAGTAGAACAAAGACATACAAAACATACAACAAAAAAGCGGAAATAAAAAAGAAGATAAAAATATATAAATATAAAGGTTCTTATTTATAATTAAGTTTTTCTATAAAGCGTGACAAAATTAGGTTTTTTTTTGCTTGATGAATTGAAAATGAAAATGGATTTTGCATTTGGTGTATAGAGAAAGACGAAGAGGATGGGAGGGAGGGAAGGAAAGACAGAGCGCGAACTCGCTTAAAAAAAGAAAAAGAAGAACAATAAAATTAAATGAAAAATAACTAATCACACTAATATCATCTTCATATTGTTGTTACAAAAAACTATTATAGACTAATGGTTCTCTAACGGTGATAGAAATAAGGTCTAGAAATTTAAAGACTCGAATTTAAAACAGTTGGATGTAAAATGTTTATTAAACGATGTTAACTTTGAAACACAATTTAGATACTCGTAAGGCTATAGAGCCCATAAAAATTAGACGAAAAACAACATACAAAACAGGCTAGACATTGCAACAAACTATCACATGCCACATGGTTTATTTGACTTTTAGGCCCAACTAGGATTATGTCTCCGCGTTGCAGCGGGATGTAAAACCGTGTCAATTAGCATCAATGACACACCATCGTCAATGATCACTAACACCTAAAAAGCTCGTATTTAAAAAGACATAAAAAACATAAAAATAAAAACGAACAAAAAGTAGGCGTAAAAACGTTTCACCACGTATACGAAATGTAAAACCTATAAAACAATAAATAAGTCAATACCAGCGTGTTGTAAACGAGCCGTTAAATGAGAAGAAAAAATGTAAAAACGTTGAACCATACGTAAAACAAAAAAGAATGCAAAAAATATGAAAGTATATGAGACCAAAGTTAAAAGTAAAAAATATTGAGGCTAGATTGTAAATATGTAAGAGTAATGGGTTAAAATAAGAAAATGTTAAGTAACAATAAAAAACAAAAGAAATGGGTACAACCCAATAAAACATATGATACAACTTATGATGCACACCAAAGTTGGTAATTAGTATATATATAATTCCCTCATCCAAAGCCCTAACTATGTCGTGGATCTCATTAATTCATGCGTTTATTTAGTCGTTTATTTTAGTTCTATGTTGTCAATAATTAATTTCAGTTCCGTTAGTTATTTATTTAGTTCTATTGTCAATAATTATTTCTTGTTTAAAATTATACCTTCTGTTTAATAAGACCCTAGTGAATTTATTAATTCAGATTTATCAGTTTTTTTTAAATAAAAAATATTCTCTTTTATACTTTGCATTCCTGTTTAAAGTAAAGGATATTAGTTTTTAAGTCATATAAAAACAAATATAATATGAGATGTAAGCGAGATTATGTTAAAATGAATATATTAGTTTAGATTAACCATGTTAAAAGTGAAATTAAATGAATATTAGTGTATAACTACAATTTAAATAATTATTTACGAACTAACATGTAGTTATGTAGATCATTTAAAACAAAATAGATGTGGTTAGAAAGCACATACAACTTCAACATAAGTTTGTAATAGATAAAAAGTTATAAACTTTATTAAACATGTTGAATCAATGTTGTTTTTTTTACCAAGCTAGTGTGTTAGAACAACTAGTAAAATATCCAATATATAAATATATTAAGAGTAAATTACATTTTTCGTCATTTAACTTTATAGCAAATTTCAGAGATTGCCCTTTAACTAAGCAAATTACAGTAATTGTCCTTTACGTTTAAATTTCGTTACACGTTTAGTCATTTCCTCTAAGGTTCGTTAATAAATCAGTTCACATGAGTTGCACGTGAG